>DWON01001995.1:0-22147 GCA_018251015.1 Phocides pigmalion okeechobee
GCGCCGCCAGCGCCGCCGCCGCGCCCGCCAGCGTCGCCTGCGCACACATCGTTCATTTTAACAGATTGTGCCGCTCCAATATTACATCGGCTCGGCGTTGTGGGAGGTGACCAGGGGTCAGCAACCTGCTGCTCTTTGAATGACAAGTATTAGCCGTCTAGTTCCATACACATACATACAATTATTGTCAAATCCCTGAAAATGTACCCATAGTTTTAACTATCTATTTTAAAATTCTATATTTATATCAAAAACTGTATATTATTGGACTATATTGTTATTGTATTGGTTATATTATTATTATTGTTAGTTATATTTTATAACTAAAACACGGTATCCGCTAAAATAATTGCAAGTTCTTATATAAACATTAGCCGTGGTCACGACTTTTTTGTAGTTTCTTAAATAAATGTGCCAGAGAAATCGTGTTGAAATTTAAATATAAAGATGGACATAAATTTATTTAAACATTTTTAGTGGCTCTTTAAAATAATTATAGAAAAATTTGCCACTTGCAACTTTTGTCTCTTTCATCTTAAAGGCTGCCGACCCCTGGTTTAGACTAAAGATATGTTGACAATTCACAGAAATATTGTATATTTAGCATCTGTGGATCATTTACGAATACACAGACGTAATGTCCGCCCCAGTATTGTGGCGCTGACGTAAACACAGCACGTGTACAACACAGGTGTGTACAAGCCGCAAGCGCGTTGTGCCGCGCAATAAACCACGATATACAGTGTTGTACTAATGTACAATTTTAGACTAATATCATCACGAAATTTATACATTGGCCTATATAACGGGTACTCACTATTAACGTTTTTAATTGCCGATATTTCGAACCAGTTGCATGGCCCGTAGTTACGGCTAACCGTTAGTGATTACCAATTAAAAAGCGTTAATCGTGAGTACCCGTTTTATAGTAAAATTTAGAGTTCTTCGATAAACTTCTTAAATCGATATATCGATATTTTGAACTCAACTTTTGAGTGTCGATATTTTAAACTCAACTTATGAGTGTGTAGATCATTTGAATTTCTATGATCTCTGCAATCCATTGACAATTCGTCCAATCGCCCTTTATTACAAAAAAACAGTTTTATATTTTTTATGGAGCAGGACCAAGAGCGCTGGACCCATAGTAATCATGATAAGTCTTCATTCTTATAGTAATAATAAGATATATACTGACCTCACCCGTGGCAGCCTGGAGTCTACTGAACGCCTCCTCATCTCTTACACCTGCTGCCTGTTCTAATTTATGTAACCTGGAAATATATTAAGTAGTATTCATAATTAAGTTGCCAGCTCACATCGTGGCATCATCTTCACAATATTGAAAGGAAGAAAACATAAGTAAAGTAACAAGAGTGGTGTAACAAATGGTGATGTGTACACATAAATATATTTATAAGCATAAATGTGAGTCTAAATCAAATATGTCCCTATGTTTGTATGTTAATATGACATCCGAATATCTAAAGGTGGGAGAACTATAGTTCGACCGGGGAAGTATCACCGCTGCCCTCATAATCCACCGTAAAGCATTACTTGTGTTCGGGTTGGACAGGTACGGTTGTCGGCTACACTTTGAAGTGAGGCGACCATCTTAGTCCTCAGGAGTAGTAACGCGTCTATGTTCGAGCTCAGATAGGATTTAAGTCGTGTTTGCGACTGTACATGAATGTATGGGCTGCGACTACTTACCATCAGGTGGTTTGCATGCTCGTTTGCCACTCTTCTCACATAAAAAAAATCCGGGAACAAGCACTCGATCACTCGTAAATACCATGGTATTTTATTAAGAATTGGTTCATATTATACAGTGGTTAGTAATTTTTATTGTGTTTCTTTTGTGTTTCTGTTGCATAAAATTATCTAAGCAAATAAATTACCTTTACCTGGTTACATATTTACATGGTAAGTAACCAAGTCATGGTTACAGAATTTCTTAGATAATAGTCCATAGATAATGTCAATAGGCAATAACTGCTTAACATCAGACAAATAAACGAGTAAATAATTTCACGAGACGGACATGAAGCGATTATAATGGTTTAAAAAAGAATCAAAATCAAAATATTTTTTGTTCAAATTACATTTTTTACAGAACTCTTTTTGTAAGTCAGTACACAACCACTCGTAACGAGTTTCATTTTGAAGACTCAGCGAGAGAATCTTCAAAACCCTCATCTTTTCCATCTTTGAAAATGTAATTTACAAACAATAACATAAACTAAAGTAGCAAGTGGAGCTGGAGTCGTTTCAGACCATATGAGTTTATCATTTAAATAATTGGTTTTATAATACGCCGTTTTACCCAATGTTTGTATGTGACATTTATACCTGTATTCAAGCTGAGCCACCCTCTGAGTCTGCGCGAGGTTAACTTCCGGTTTCAGTTTGAGATGCGCCGTCACTATGTCACCACGTTTCTTCTTCCCGTTTACTGATAGGTACTCTCTGTAAAATAATATTTATTTATTTCTATATAATAATATGTAATAATTCGCACTCATAATCCGCATAAAAGCATTACTTGTGTTTCGGTTGGAGGCGACCATCTTACTCCTCAGGAGTAGCAACGTATCTACGTTCGAGCTCAATATTCAACTACAAGTTACAAATAAGTAATTTTATAAAGCATAATAGGTATGTTAAGTGTAGCCATGTTCTGGTTTAACACTGACTGCAGTGCTTATATATTGCTCAGGATTTCAGGAGGCGGCACTAAACTGAAGCTTTTTTCTTTAGAACGGAAATGCGCTGACAATTCATTGAAATATTGTATTTTTACTATCTGTATATCATCTACGAATACACAGACGTAATGTCTCAGTCTTGTAGCGACGACGTAAACACAGCACTTTTTTGTTAGCCCGTAATCCACACGGTTTGGTACGTACAACACAGGTGTGTACAAACCAAGCACTTTGCTACAAGTAATACTCGACAGTATCATACGGCGCAGGGATAGTGTTCAAATCAAATCATTTATTATTGCATGAACAGTATTACACAGATATAGATGTTATAATCAATTGAGTCATGTGTCCTACCTCATAAAGGTGTCGCAAAATACAATTTGATAAACAAAGTAACCACAACACTTATATTAAAATGAGTATGAAATAAAAATAAAAATAGTAGTAAACAATGTCAAAGTACAAGCAAATCGGTCATTCAAAAAATCATTTAAAGTATAATAAGCTTTCTGAATAAGGAGGTCCTGGAGCTTATATTTAAAATTAAAAAATATAGTAAGGCAGAGAACCCTGTGGCTCCTCAACTTAGTGGCTCTAAGGAATAGCAAGACAATGAAAGTTGGCAGAATACTATCACTTGGTAAACATATAAATAATGTACTTAAAATAACTTACTTCAGTTTTTCAGCCTTAGGATCCACTTGTTCACCTTCTTCCAATTTAAGTTCCTCTAAAAGCTTTTTTGTTGCATTAATTTGAGCTGCCAATTTGGTATGTTCATCCTAGAATGGATATTATTATAACATTATCTAAGGAGAGTTAAATTTTTCCATCAAAAAATTAAAGTATGTTCCATGGTAGTACTTTTGTTATTATAATCTAAGTTGCTATAGAGCACAGTTCAACTGATTTTACATGGTTGTTGTTGATGAAAATCTAAACAACACACATATTATAAAGTAAAATGTATCTCCATCAACCAGGTCCAATTGTTTTTACATGATGCAATTACGTACGGGGGGTGTAAAAGGTGGGATTTTAAAGGTGGTAGAGCCATTAGAGCTCGCCCGGGGCGGTACCACCGACAGCCAGTAAACCAACCGTAAAGCAAAATGTTCTTCAGGTATTGTGTTTCAGAACGCTTACTGTGTATCCATGTGTAAACATTATTGGAAGCGATCATCTTAGTCCTCAAGAGTAGGAACACATCCCCTTCCATCCTTATATAGAACTTTTGTTCTATTTGAGATTGGACGTGGTTGTCCATGACTGCAGGAACCATTTAACATCAGGTGATTTGCATGCCCGTTTCTTATTCTTTCATAAATCTTGTTCAATAACTTGTTCATAATGTTTAAGTTCAAAAAAAGATCTGTAAGGACTTCGAAAAAACTTTGAATAAAAATATTTATCATTATACCCTTTCACTCTCGGTAGCCCTATTCTCTTGTTCAGTAACTTGTTCCAGCAGCTCAGAAAATTCACACCGGAGTCTGTTGTATCGCTCCAGGGGAGTCTCTGGTTCCCCTTCAGCTGCCAGCTCCCATTCTCCTGCCCTGAAATAACGGGTTGCCGATAACAGTAACTCCCATATGGTATTATTCAACACACAAATAGACTAACACCAATTATATTAAGTTGGTTTACACTTTGACCAAGGTGCTCATATATTAGAGTCAGTATGGAAGGAGGCGACAATAAAATGTAACTGTTCTCTCCATCTCCACTTTAGAGACAAGTTTGCATTATGTTATGTTTGCATTTAGTTGAGACATTTTACAGAAATGTTGTTTTTTTTCTGCATCTGTGGCATCTTTAGTAGCAACTAGAAATACACTAAATTTGTATCTGCAGGCAGTTTTGTAGCACTAACAGAAATAGTACTTGTGTTCAGCCGTGTAGAAGCCGCATGTGCATTACCTCAAGTAAAACGCAGAACTTATGTCTCCCACAGTGAAAGTATTAAATTATCATCTATGGGAAGAAGTAAAGATCGTCTATCGCTCAATAGCTAAAGTATTTTTAACATATATTGAATTATTTTTCGTAAGTTTAGTTTATGGATGTTTATATTGTTTCCGATGTTATGGGTTGGCCATTTTAAAGGATTATTCTGATTATATATTCCACTTATTGATGTAAATAAGTAGTAAAGCTAAATAAAATAAATATATTTATATGAACAAAGAAAATATGCTAAAAGAAATACATAAAAAGGTCTACTAAAATTCATATAACAAGGAATGGTTTGATAAACTTTCTTTTAGCAGATTCCATAGTCTGGGAGTTATTGCTAAGTTTTAGAGCCAAACCAGCAGGATAACTTAAGAAGAGTGTAGCAATTATCAATCTTTATATTATGTATAGATAATATTATTGACCTTTTCTCAATAATGATCATTATGTTGATCATTCATATTTGTACATACAAATCCTTTGTTTCACTGCAACTTTGAGACAAAATATATGAAAATAACATAAAAAAAGCAAAAAAATAAGTAAACAAGTCTTACTTGTACCCAATTCTAGTTTTTCGGCTCAGTCTGTCCGAGAAATCTACGGAGCCAGTCAAGAACTTCCCTTTGAACTTATTGAATGAATCCTTAACTGACAGATGTAGTTGTTCTATGCACTCATTTTCTTCCTCTTCGTACGGTTCTGGCTGGTCGGCTTCGGGCAAGTCACCAGTTTCATAAACATCCGGCTGATCGTATGCCTTGAAAGTAGAAGCTTTACAATAGTTGCAATCATAATTTTAGTGGCCGTTTAAATGGTCGCAAAAAAACAATATAAACATTGTTAACGAAATGTGTCCAATATTAAAGGAACTTTTTCATGTAATAATTATACTGACATACAAATGAATCTGGTAATAACTAAAGGAGACCGCAGAGTAAAGCACGTTAGAACAAAATCGATATTACTTATTTTACTAATACTTACAATGCCTGGTAAGTTCTCGTATTTTGGGTCTGCCATTTTCAAAAAGTAGATCCAATTAATGGAATATTATTTGTAAGTGTTTTTTATTCCACGCAGAATTTCAGTTCTACTTTACTTTATTTTATTATGGCAAAAGATGACGTCAGATATCTTTCAATTTTCATTTAGTTCGATCGTAATGAAATTGTCAAAGTGACGTTCACGTTTCGTTTTATATTGGTTGCAAATTATATGACCTACTTGTAAATTATGGATTAAACTAAGATTATAGATAGCTCACATCAGTATAATTCAGAACACATAATATTTGATTTTCATTTAAACCTAAATATTTCTCATTTCAGCAGCGGTGTAAGTCACAAAGTTTTGTCGTTTTTTTTATGAGATACTTCAATAGGTCGCCTTTGTGATAATAAGTTTTATAATTCAAAAAATAGGGTTGCTTTTAGAATATTTCTAGTCTGTATTTTTACACGTCACAACACGATACCCACGTCATTTTGACTTTTGCCCATGAATGAGTCACCGACAGTTTTAATTAAATTTTCACAATAATTCGTCATTTAGCGCAGTGTTTATAACGGCTGTCGTGTGTAGATAATAAGTTTGTTCGGTTTTTGCTGCCGGTATCTGTTTCTGTTTGCCGGAGAATCTTAAAATACATAAAAAATGAGTCTTCAGTGGACCATCATTGCGAGCTTTTTGTACGCCGAAATAGCGATAGTTCTGTTGCTTACTTTGCCGATCGCGAGTCCGTCGAGATGGAAGAAGTTTTTCCAATCGAAGTTTCTAGCTTATATAAGTGCGCAGGCCACGATTTACTTTTTGGTGCTGATTGGCGTGCTCGTTCTTTGCCTCCTGGATGCGATCCGTGAAATGCAGAAATACTCTAACGTGGAGCCCACGGACCATCAACATTTGGACGCCGAGATGCAAGGTAACATGCGACTGTTCCGCGCACAAAGAAACTTCTACATCTCGGGTTTCGCGCTTTTCCTGCTCATTGTTATTCGTCGGTTGGTGCAAATGATCTCTGAACTAGCTACGTTGCTCGCTCAAGCTGAAGCGAACTTCCGGCAAGCACAGAGTGCAACTGTGACAGCGAAAACCCTGCTTCAAAAGCAAGGAACAGATGATGAGAAGACAATGAAGGAACTTGAGGAGCTGAAGAGCCAAATTTCGACGCTGGAGCGAGAGTTGACGATAGCAAAGAAGGATAAGGAAGCTGTAAAATCTCAAGCGGAGAGTCTTAACAGGGAGTATGACAGACTGGCGGAGGAACATAGCAAGTTGCAGAAGAAAATGACAGTAGCAGGTGGAGATTCGAAGAAGGAAGAATAATTGTACTATTAAAAGCACTTAAAACCTTTGAATATTTTTGAGAATGAGGCAACAATGTATAGTCTGTTCATTGGCTTTTTCATCTGTCATTGTGCTAAACTCTTTAAATAAGGCATTGAGATCGCACATGCATTTTTTATTAGAAATATATTTCTATATAGGTACAACTATTACAAAACTGTTCTAAATGGTTTGAATATTGCATTTGTACAATGTCAATCTTAATCTCATAATAATACCTTAAATATTTTGATTATAGATTGGATGAAATTGAAAAGTATATTTTAATATTGTTAAATAAAGCATGTTATTGGGTTTTAATGTTGGAAATGTTCATAGTTAAAAATATACATCATCACTGGAAAGCCAATAATTCTATAGCATGATTTTGATGAAATCTGTGAGCTATATTTTGAATTACAAGGAATATGAAGAAAATCTCCACCATAACGATTTGAATAAGATAATCTCCAAATAACGATTTTTAGTGTATAGTTAAAAAAATCATAAGATTATTTTGCTTATTCAATTTCAATTGGTAAATTAGAAAAACCTTAAGATCATTTTTATAAAAAAAAAATTAAGTTGCAATCATGTAAAATGTACTTTTCCGTTTCAATATTATTGACTTTCCAGTGACAAAATAATGTAGTTTGTTTCAGGTTCTTGTAAAACAAAAATCTATTTTTAAACTGTTATCTAAGAAACTATGCTATCTAGTATTTTCGCCTATTCTTGTAGGCTGATGTAATTGCATGATTCAATAACGACCTTCGAGAACAAATTTGTATTTAGAATTCATTACATATTCAAACATAGCTGTACTTGTGTTGACTAATCTTAGTCGTTTGTATGTATGCATTTTTATTTAATATCTGGGATTTATTGTTAATTATTATGTATTGGCAGGTCGTAAAAAGTCTGATTTAGTGTGAGTAGTTATGGGCATTTTAAATTATTTTTGTGTGTATGCTTTTTTTTGTTAGGAGTTTGTTTATTTTTTATGTACACTGGTTTTTTAGTACCCATTTTTATAGCTTGTTACTTATTTTTTGTCATTATCATTGGCTCCATTTATATGAGATCATCTAAGTCTTCAGCTTCTAAGTATGTCCTGAGACTGGATGCCGATCCTGTTTGAGTTAGTATGTTAATGTCTATGGGCCGCAACAACAATTTAACATCAGATGGTGTGGAAGCTCATTCTAAACGAAAAAAAAATTTTTTTCATGAATAACTTTCTAGGGATACCGATAAAACTGAATTATGTTTGCTAATTCAATAGTTATTTTCCAAACTATTATAAGTCATACATGGTTATATGGAAAAAAATGAAGACAAAATAATAAAGACTCGCCAATGTATATATTACAAAACTTTATCTAAATCCTTTTAAATCAAATAACATTATAACAAGTACTGTAACGTTTCATTGAACTAATCAGTTCTGTTTGTTTGTCATCCACTATGTTATGTACTTGCTTATATACAATATGTTTATATTCCTATCTTTATATAAGAAGATAATGGTTATATGGGGATATGTTTGTAGTGGAATGTTGTAATTTTATTATTAAACTGATATTTTTAACCCATATCTTTATTTGTTATCATTTCGTGATTTATATGCAAGCTCCTTTTATCATAAACTTAACATAAACAAATTATAATGTATGCCGTAATATGTTTTAAATTTGAGTAAACTCCACAATAGAGTTCTTTATATATAAAAGGGAAAGGTGACTGACTTTCACTGAGATCAAAGCATGATTAAACCACTGAACGTCAAATCCTGTAAATTTGCAGATAGGTTTTTTAAACAGTAGACTCAGAGTAACTTTGGTGTAAAGTGGTTCTTTTATTTTTTTAAACCAATATAGGTGGACTTATTTTATTTTAAAAAGGCCAAATTTTGGAAGGTGGTAGAGCCGTTAGTGCTCTCCCGGCGCGGCACCACCGCCAACCTCATAACCCGCCGTAAAGCAACATGTTCTTCATGTATTGTGTTTGGGGACGTGTGGTTGCCGGATACATGTTATCGGAGGCGACCATTCTGTTTTATATGAGATTGGACGTGGTTGTCCATGTGATGCAGTGACCACTTAACATCAGATGCCCTGCATGCCCGTTTCTTACTCTTTCACAATAAAAAAAGTCTTGATCCTTTTATCATATTAATTTGGTGTGTATTTGTGTTTGAAATATACCTTTATGGTAAAAATGGTACACACACACGCACGCACGTACACGCACACACACACACACAAATATATGTATATTGCCGTCTAAATAACCGTTGCATTATTTATGATACGCGAAGTTTTGTAAAGATTTTCTATTATAGGTAAAGTTAAATAGAAGGCAAAGTTGCAAAGTTTTACATCAGCTATTTGAAAATTTTTATTTGTCAACTGCAGGTCAAATATATATTTATTTATTTAAGGTTACTAAAGCCCATAGAAACTATATACAAATACAAATACGAATATAAAAGCAGATAGATGGGGGTTTTTTTTGAGCTCGCGAGTGAAGTTAAGGTTGATGTAGATGCTTACATGAGATAATGATATAAGAATGTTCTAAATTTGGTTTATTTTTTTTTGTTTCTTACTATATAAGTCCCGTCATTCTGTAAAAATTAAAAAGTTCTTTTTTTAGATAGAGAGTTTGGTTATATTGAAATTAGAAGTATCATTAGTAATGAATACAAATACGCAAATAAAAAATATTTAAAAGAAATCAATAAACCTAAGGGTGGTTCGGTAATAATTTCTTAAAAGTCGGCTTTTTATAGTAAAACATATTTTAGATAACATAAGTTTTGATTTACACATGCGAAAACGAAGAACATATAATATGAGTGACAAGAAATTGGGAAAAATAATTAGGTGGATAATATATTTAACATTTTATTTATTCCTTAAAAAGTAAAATAGAACGTTAGTTTTTCTTAAAAAAAGTTAGACAAATACTAATTATCATCCTCCACATTTTGGTAACTATAATGACATAAATATTTTAAAAATTTTAGTCATATAACAAAAATATTACATTTCTTTACAAACTAGCTGTACCTTGGTTTTCAAGATATAAATTCATTGCATCCATTTAGTAAAAGGAATTTTCAGTATTAAAGTACGAAGTATTTTACAATTCGTCCCTTATAAGGACGTTGTAGTTTTCATTTTCGATAAAACCAAGGTTATCCCAGAAGGAGCTTTGACCGAAATCACTGCTCGTCCTCATCTGGATGTTGTCGGGGCCCGCGATGTTCAGGAAACTGAGCTCCGGAGCGCCCGCCTGTACGGGACTCCATTGGGAGTTCGGCAGTTTTGGGACTCTGAAAGTAAAAACTTATAAAAGTTTTTGTAGTAGAACCACAGTTCAACCCGGGATGTAACCAAACCATTCTCATAATCATAATATTTTTTTAGTTTGAGAGGTACAGTAGCCAGTTACACTAAAAAACGAGGCGAGCATCTTAGTCCTTAATAATAGCAACACGTCTAAGTACGACGTCCAGAAGGGTTTTAGTCCTGTGTAGAGTTATACGTATAACAGGTGCGTTAGTTTGATACTTTTCCCAAGATAATTTAACAATTTAAGAGTTTCTATCGAAGCCCCTTCTCCAAAACGAAACACCTTACGAGTCGGATGTAGTTTACTGACGTTCAAAAATTTCTGTATAGAATTTACTTTGAGTAAAAATATTTTGATCTAGATTTTTGATAAAAACTCTTCCAGTACCTATCTGAAGCTCATGAAAATAATGAAGTAAATAAAGCTAAAATTCCAGAACTTCGTCATTGTTTTCACATTGAGATTGTGTGGTCGATCAATATTTTTGGCGTAAAAAAATAATGGTGAAATAACTTGTTATTTTATTTTACCCGGTAGTAGCGTAGCTGTAAATCATGTCTATAAGAGCTGTTCTCATCTTCATATCCTCTTGAGTTCCGTCATCTTCTGTTGGCAGGAACTTTAAAATCATCGCCACGTCATCAGCGTGACTTACTCCTGCAACAAGAGATTTGAAAATCAAACAACTTTTGTTTGGATTGGAGAGGAGCGGTTACGGGTTACACTTACAAGCGCATTGATCATCTTTGTCCCCAGGAAAAGCTGCGCGTCTCAGAAAGGACTTCAGATTTGTTTGAGGTTTTATGGTAGTCCGTGGGCTAATTACTTAACATAGGGTTGCAAGCACTCGCGTTTTTACTCTTCTCATATCAAAAATATGCCTTAAATATCGCATCTGCAGGGCGATAAAGAGCTTCTGGTTTTGGTCAAAATTAATAAAGATTTTGAGAGGAAATTTTGTTAAAGTGAGAAAATTTATTTATATACATTTAGAATATTTATACTATTAAATTGTTAAAAAATGTAACGAAACGCCATGCTAAAATTAATATGGAAGGCAAGAAGGAAAAACTAAAGAAAATATAAGATATAATAATAATAATAATACCAGAAACAGTGAAGCGATAAAATCAGTTATATTTATTAACACTTTCCACGCTATGTATAACACTGCTGTGTGTGCGCGGTACAACGTCTGCGGCTTGTACACACCTATCGCGTACGTATAAATCTGTATGGATTACGGGCGAATATAACTGCTGTAGTTATGTCGGTGCTACATAATTGCGAGCTGAAACGTCTGTGTTCGTATATGTTATATGGATGCTAAAAAATATAACATTTCTGGGAATTGTCGGCGCATCTTCAGTGTAGAGAAATAAGCTCCATTTTAGTACCGCTTCCCACAACGCTGACTTGATGTAATATATGAATGAATGAATGAGCGCTAGTCAAAGTATTCATAATTTAATATGCGAAGGTTAGAAAGGAGTTTTATTACAAAGGTTACCGTAATTCTTATTATTCCGAGCCATCAACTCTGACAAGCTGTACTTGGCGCGGTACGCGTATCTGTACAGGAAGGTCGGCTGTCCGGACTTGGCCGCGTGTAACTGAGCCAGCTTGCCGACGTCTACAACGAACAAACGGTCTCCGAGGGCCTGTGGGTATAATTTCAGTAAAGTTATTTGTTTATACATATAATAAAACTGTAATTCATCGCCGCCTGTATATATGTATTTAAAAATTCATCATGGGTTGCCTTTATATACGCAAAAGAACTCAAAACAATATTTTTTCATTTTATCTGTATGTCTGCATGTTTGTATGTTTATTCACGCCAATCTGAGAAATGGCTTAGCCAATTTGATGGGCTTCACTTAACAATTTAGTGTTTGTTTCATTGAAATCGGTTAACAAATAAATAAGTTATGTCAATTTATGACAATCATCATCGTACGAAGTCGCAGGCAGAGCTAATCTTTAATATACTTATAACCACTTACCTCATATCATTTTCTATGATATAAGAGTAGCAAACGAGCGCGCATGCCACTTGATAGGTCGTTTCTGCGGTCCATAGAAATCTATATCCAGCCATGGAACTAGGTTCGTACCGAATCGTATACGAGTTTTACGAAGATACGATGCTATTCATGACAAAGTTGGTACCCGCCAAACACGTCTCCTACTAAAATATAATAGCTTTTTTGAAGGTTATAAAGGCAGCGGTATGTCCCCAATCGAACCTTATCGAACCTAGAATATTTTTCTATGTAATCGGAGCTGTAAACATGTTTGTGGCATAGAGTAACATAACTCTATTCTTGCGGATATGGGAAGATACTTACGATTAAATACCTAGTATCTACGAGCAGCGAAGTATCTGGCAGTAGAAGATAAGAGAAGACGACATTTTAGATTTCAGCAGCAATAAACTTTAGGTTAAACTTCGGCCCTGTACACATACCGTTATTTAAGTCTCAGGAGCAGCAATGAACTCTATATAAGGCTTAGGCTCTGTTTGATGATGGATATGGATGTCAAAAAGCTGCAACGACCACCTAACGTTAAGTGGTTTGGGTGCTTGTTTGCTAAGCTCTTAAAGCAAAGTCGAGACACAGATATTTGTCAGTCAAATTACAACCCTACTTACAGTTACATACTTATTTTACCTGAACGAGCTGTGGGAAGGTTTCCTGGCTAACGGCCTTCCCACCGAGGTACTTTTGTTTGATTTTTGCTGCGACGGCAGGTCGCAGGTGCAGCGGCAACGTGTCGTTGTACTCGAAGATGTTGCTGGCGAGGTGTTCCCAGCGGGACTCCAGTTCCGGTAGGATTGTAGGGTCCAATTGGTACACTGTTAGGTTGTAAAATTATGAATTATATTAATATATCTTAGTCTGGAAAGATATGCATTTTTTATGTGAGAAGAGAAGCAAACGAGCATACAAACCACCTGATGTTAACTAATCGTAGAGATCAACGTACAACCATACAAACAACAGAGCGTCGACGTAGCTACGTTGCTACTCCTAAGGACTAAGACGGTCGCGCACTTCAAAGTGTAGCCAGCAACCGCACCTCTCCAACCAAAACACAAGTAATGCTTAACGGTGGATTATGAGGACGGTGGTGGTACCTCTCCGGTCGAACTATGGTTCTCCCTCTTTCAAGTCCATCTAGACAGAGCGTAAGAGAATGTATCCTAAATGATGCGTCAAACTTAAGGCTACAAAGACAAGATACACTCAAATCGATCAAGTGGTTTTCGTGATGCGATATTTGTCTAATAGCTAGCAGAAATTTGAAAATATATGTATTATCTCTTTATCGATATAGTGACTATTGTTGTTGTGTTATATACCTGCGGCAGGATACAATCCTTCTTCAGAAGTAACGGAAGTGATGAGCGGCACTTTAGCCATCATGCCCGCCTGCATCGCGTTGTACGGGTACTGAGTCAAAAATGCCGGGTCTCTTAGCCCAGCGGGCTCCACAGTAGGAGTGAAGGGCGTAAACATGTGCACTTTCCAATCCTGAGCAGAACAAAGTTATCAGTAATGTTTGCTTTATGTGACACCTAATGAGTAGGTAAGAGAAGTCAAAGGTATTCGTGGTTTCTCTTGGGTTCTATTGCCACATACTTTTTCTTTATTGTAGTGTACATTCCAGTGTGTTTATTTAAATTTTGTAAGAGAGATACCTAATTTATTAGCATAAGAAAATTTAGTTCTCAGAAGCAGTCAGAAGCAGTGCGGACTCTGATGGAGCTTTTGCTCTTTTTAGGGTTGTTAAACGACTCGCTGTCTTCTGATTCTTCTAAGCGTGTAGGCAATCACAACTCTCCAATAAAAACAAATTAGTTCCTTCACGGCTATAGTAGCTTATAAGATTGGTACCTTCCTGGGCGACCTATTCTTCTAACAAATTTGACTAAACAATACTAACAAACATCTCAATCTGAGCATTGACGACGACTTCAGCGGGCCTGTAGCGAAGACAGTCCACCATCTCGCGGGTTGTGGTGGTCGGGCAGCCTACAATAGTCGCCAGAGTCTTAGCCTTCTGGAGTGGCTTCACCGCGTGCGTCCAGGAAGCGAAGGCTGCGCCACTGAATGCTATACCCCTGTGGAATGTATCTGGAAATATTCGACATTAAAGAATAAAACTCAACTCAATCGCAAATTTAAAAAGGCAATGAGAAACTGTTTGCAACAATATTCCGCAAAAAAGAGAAGTATCTTTATGGATTGATGCGGTAAGTACTAATGTCTATTTAGAATACGAATCAAATCTTTCGTTTTCATGGAAGGGTAAAGTTGCCGGCTAACTCAAACGTGAGACGATCTTAGTCCTCAGGAGTAGCAAGGCATCCCTAATAGATTTCAAGTGGGAGTCCCTTTCTAATGGAATTGAGGGCAAATAAACGTGGGTGGCAGTGATCGTTTATCATCAGGTATACTGCACACTTGTTTGCTATTTCCAGGATAAATGTACGACCGTGCTGATACGTTAGTAAAGGTAGTAACGGCATGTCTAGCAAGGATTTTTAAACACGGATGGATTTTTTTCTTATGAGTATAGCAGATATTTTTGTCAACCACAATGCATGTAAATATAGATTGTACTATAATTATAAGAAAACAAATGAGATTGTGTTGTGAACGGGCGTATTGTCGACCTAGTCGCGACCTTGACAGATTTGTAGTAGAGTATAATTTGTGTGACATTATGTATGATATAGGAATAATATTCTTATTTGTGAACATAAGCAATATAAGGTGGAGTTCAATATAATTTAAAGGTGAGAGGGCTATAGTTCGACCGGAAGGTACCACCGCCGCCCTCAAAATCCGCCGTTAACCATTGTATTTTGGTTGGAGTGGTGGTTTTGCCGGCTACACTTTGAAGCGAGGCAACCATGTTAGTCCTCAGGAGTAGCAACGTATCTACGTTCAGGCTCACATAGGATTTCAGTCGTGTTTGTGTATGTACGTGGATGTCTATGGGCTGCGACTACTTAACATCAGGTGGGTTGCATGCTCCTTTGCTGCTCTTCTTATCGGCCTTTATTGGGGTATTTTTAGTGTAGTAAACATATACTTACTTGTGTACCAATAGAAGGTTATTTTAGATAGGTATATAATTAGAGAAAAGAAAAATCTTTATTTGCAATAACTACAGTATGTGCAAATAAAGATTTTTCGGTATATAGCACATAGTAAATAAAACGCAAAACAATGTAATTTTAATGGCGTGAACAATATAAATAAAATGACATCAAACAATGACAGATTTTATATGCGTTAGTAGAGTAATGTTGAAAAAGGGTCAACACTAAGCATACTCGTATGTTGACTTCTCCGAAAAAAACTTTGGCACTGGTAGTGTTTTAAGACGAATTAATATATATTTCTTGATATAATAAGAAAATACATTACTTCAACTTCATGTAGCGTGACCCTTTTTCAATTGCATTCCAAAATATCAATTTTGAAGAAAGGTTAAAATAAGTTTGTTTAGACACGGTAGTAAGGATTAATATAAAGTGGGTGCTAAAAATCGATGTATTTTTATGGTGGATACAGGCGTTTGATTTACGTGTTAACACTTTCCCTGCGAATACAACACTGCTGTGTAATTCTTGACGCGAGGCGCTTGCGACTCCTACACACCTGTGTCGTACGGACAAATTTGTATGGATTACGAGCGAACAAAAATGCTGTTTTTGCGTCGGCGTTACAAGGCTGGGGGCGAACATCACGTCTGTGTATTCGTAGATGTCACACAGATGCAAAAAAATACAATATTTCAGTAATTTGTCGGCGTATCTTCAGTCTTATCACACAAGTTCCAGTTTAGGTCGCCTCCTCCAATTGTGACCCGATTACACATATCCGCACCGCAGTCACAGTGTTAAAATGTGTAAGCAACGATCGAAACGTATGCAGCGAAACGACCTCAAAGTTTTGCTGCTCCCCCCTCCACTGCGCGCGACGCATACCGCACTCAATATAACTATTTTGATTCTTTAACTATCTAGGGGTGTAATTCAATTATGGATGAAGATCATAGGTACGTAGCTATATCATCAAACTGTTTCCCAGTATCATATTATTATCGGCTTCTTTTAATTACCTATCACTATTGAAGCAAATTCACGTCAAAACTTATGGGCTATTAAATACTTCAGCAACTCATTTAGTAATATGAGTCTATAAAGATTAAAATTCCCATAATTAGCTCAGTTACTTGTTAATTGACTGCTTAAAAAAATTGTGTAATGCAGATCTTATATTTGTTATCAAATGTTTTTGATACCCTTTCTTATCGGGCACCGAGGAGGAGCATTATTAGGGTTGTCAATGATACTGTAAAAGTTAGTAAGTTGTTAGCGAGGTGGTAGAACAAGTATTATACTATTTTTGTTGTTTTGTTCCGATGAAACTGTTAACATACAGACAGACATACATTGTAGGCTTAGTGACAAGATAAGAGGAATAAGGGCTCCTCCTTTTAATACTTTGGCTACGAAACCTTTAAAATTATAAGTTGAATGAGAGAAGATTTCAAGAATTTTAACGTAAATTTATGGTAAACTCAATTTTAATTGCGTTTACATACCTACTGTATTTTTTGTTTTAATATTGCAACCCTGATCACCGTGGATTCTAGAAAAATACTTGACTTAATTCGCATGATGTTATGTTTATGTCTTTAAAATATTTTATAAGAGATACTTGACTTGCATTTTTCGTGTTTTTAAAAATCACGTTTGTGGTATGACGGCACGATAATCATTTATTTATCAGTGCGTCACTGACAACTTATTTTTAATTAAAGATAGGCTGCAAATTAACGTTAACCTTGTGTTATAAGAATGCTGATTGAAAACTTATTTTAATGTTAGAAAAATACTAAACGAGTATGAAAGCTACCTAACATTAAATGGTCGCTACAGATCATGGTCATTTAAATCGGACTTTATCATAACTGAAGTCCTTTTTACAGTCGCAAATTGAAGCATAGCTTCTTAATTTTTGGCCACTCATAAATTATACTACTACTACGACTACTACGACTATTATTCCTGTAATTATCTACGAGTACGTAACTTACCTTTATGAATAAAATATAAATGTATATTATTTTCGTCAAACTACACAATATTTTATTTTGTTTCTACCTATGTCTTCTTTATGTACCTACACCTATTAGTTAGTGCGCTATTGGTTTGAGAAAAAAATAAGATGGCGATTGAACATTATAAAAAGCTCGCTAGATATTTAAGTGTTATTAAAGATTTCGCAAGATTCATTAAATTTTTCCTTATGTGATAAATATAAATTATAAAATTAGATATAGTAATACTTGTGTTATTAATAAAGTTTTGCAAAATAAACGGCAACGTTTGATCCTTTGAGCTAATATTATAATTAGCTTTATGATACGACTTGTGCATTGTTTATTCAACGTGAATTACTTTAAACAATGCTTCATCCGGTTAATACACTTTTGCCCTCTACATGAATGTTTAATTGCATCTAAACCAAGGAACGAAACCTTTTTTATTCTATAGTATAGCATAGCATCAGATGTTAAAAAAATTAATAATGGAACAGAATAAAAATACATATGTAATTATATTAAAAAAAAACGAAAACATCAATGCAGTAAGGCTGAAAGTATGGAATCCAAGGCCGTAAAACTATTAATTAAAAAGATGTTGATAAAAACTATAAAACCAAAAGACTATAAATTTTGTGGTGATAAAGGAAAATAAATTTATATGTAATATATTTATATAGGATAGGCAAGATATTTTTTTAGGGAACACTAGAGGAGTCGTTAATTTATTTCCAACATTAAAAAGTGGGAGAAGTATAGCTCGACCGGGGCGGTACCATCACCGCCATCATATTCTGCCGTACAGCATTATTTGTGTTTCGGTTGGAGAGGTGGGGTTGCCTGCTATAGTTTGAAGCGAGGAGACCATCTTAGTCCTCATGAGTAGCAACGTATCTGCGTTCGAGCTCAGATAGGATTTTGGTCGTGTTTGTGGTTGTACGTGGATGTCAATGGGCTGCGACTACTTAACATCAGGTGGTTCGCATGGTCGTTTGCTACTCTTCTCACATGAAAAAATGACGAAGTACTCTCTTTGCACTGTTGAACCACGTACCCTAGCATTAGGGAATACCTTAGGAGGACGTTGGTTGTATATTCTGCACGCACGTGATACTACAACCGAATTAGCTGATAAATTACCAAACGCTGAAAGGTCCTCGAGTGGCGACCTCGTCTAGGCAATAGGAGCTCTCATGTAGGGCGTCCCCCGTCTGGTGGACCGAAAACCTGATAAGGATAGCGGGTAACCGCTAGATGCAGAAGGCACAAAACCGATGGCGACATCTGGGGATACCTTTGTCCAGCAGTGGACGCGTAAAGACAAATAGGAACCAAATTATGGAATAGAGCCTCGAATCCAGTAGTATGGATGAAACTTCAAACAAGGCAATTCTTATTAGCATTGACATAACTGATGTCTGCTGCAGACTGTGGGTCTAATACAATGGGTGTTTTTTACAAATTAATTCTCAAGGATGTAAGACTTCAATATAAATAACAAAAATATATATCGAAAATATAAATTAACAATAGATTAGACTTAAACAATAATGAAAACCCAAGTAATAAATATACGAAATTGTCTAGATAATGCAATTATAATTAACATAGATGGATAGATACATGAATATACATTTCTTTTTTTTTGATTTTTGATTTTGAGTTCTGCCGTGGATACGAGTATTGGTTCAAAAAACAAAACAAAAGTCGTTATCCGCGAACACCCGGTACATGACATAATGTATAAATACCGTGATAATATTAGTTTAAAATCATATATAACATTAATATACGTCTATTTTGCAAACTAGCTAATTAAGTCATTTGATTCCCAACGTGTTTTTTGAACATAAGATTGTCTTTTAGACGGAGCAGTAATGACGTCAGTATGACGTCACATAGTGTATAGCTAGACGTTCAAGACGCTTCTAACGATACCTCATTTGTCAAATTATGATACGCTGAAATTATAACCCTGCTTAGGTCTCCTCGTAGTCTGGTAATTAAAGAGTAGTATGGCTGATGGAATTTTTCATCACACAGTCTTTCTTTTTTAAATAGTGCGTTTCTAAGTACAACAGATCCTATTCCAACAAGCGATTGTGGGTATGGGAACTATGTAAGAAACGACGTGGTAGTGCGACGACGACGATTAAATGGTCTAGTCCCGCGTTTCCCAACCTGTGGTCCGCGGACACCTGGGGGTCCGCGTATATTTGTGTGGGGGTCCGCGGTGTCTTCTCTGGACCATACATAAATCGCTAATTAAATGCAAAAGGGCCGCAAAACGAAATAGATTGAAAAAAATCTGATTTGACATTACAGCTTAGTACCAACATTAACCCGAATATCCCTGATTTAGTTGCAAAAAAGCGACACCAACCTTCACATTATTTTTTTTCATATTTTTCATAATAAACAGTTATAATTACCTTTTTTTGCTGTTTATTTTATTAAGGGGGTCCGTGAAAACTGTGCTTGATTTCCTAAGGGTCCGTGGACTGAAAAGGCTGGGAAACGCTGGGAGACTAGACTCTAGTCTATAGGGAACTTTTGCAGTTGCTGTCGGAACGGATATTTGATATTAAAGGCTTCGCGCTTCTCCATGTGCGTCATCCCGAAGGCTGCCCTCTCGCTGCTGAATACTTGAGGTCTCTTCCGATTACCGGGAGGATGACTGTTTAACCCGGTTCAGGTCAGCACTTGATAATAAACATGATGCGAATTCAAATGGATGATGTAGCGTAGTAAGGCGGGTTTTAAAATGCGGTTAATATTACGGGACGCAACTAATTTAAGACGAGGTAACACATATTTAAAACTTACCCTTTGATAATGGCGAGAGGTAATGATAATGTACACTAGCGCCGCCAGCGGAGCAGCCTGTCAACGTGATGCTGTCAGGGTTCCCGCCGAACATAATGATGTTCGCCTTGACCCACTGTAGGGCCATCGCCTGGTCTTTGAGCCCCGCGTTGCCTGGCGCTGCCTGGTCACCGGTGCTAAGGAAACCTGGGACAAATGAGAATTGACAAATAAGATAATGCTCTTTTATGAAATTTATACAGCAAATGAGCAAAAATCAAATCCATTTGATCTTAAGCAAACATTAACATTGAACCAATAGGACTGATGTCATCTGTGGTCGTACATAGATTCATTACACAGTACAGCATTCCTGCTCTTGAGAACTATGATGATTACCTCGTGTTTCCGCAACTGTTTACTACTACCTTTTCAACCGAAACACAAGAAATGTTTCTCAGCGGGTTACTTAGTCGTTCCATAATAGTCGCTTCCACCGTCTATACGCTTAGATGTTTCAAACTACGCAACGGCTTTTAACGCGATTTTTATCCATAGATAGAGTGATTCAAGAGAAACGTTTATATGTATAAGACATTCCTTACTAATAACACATATTACACTATAGAAAAACCGAGAATTCCAAAGGTTTTTGCAAGTTGTAATGTCTTAAATATATCCGTGCTAAGCCGGAACAGATCGATAGTTTAAAGATTAAATAAAAATATCAACAAGCTTACCGAGTGGTCCCAATCTGTAGTTAAAGGTCACAAGAACGACATCTCGGTCCATAAGATGAATGGGTTGGTAGATCGAACCCTGGCCGTACATAAAGGCTCCACCGTGGATGAAGACCACCACGGGCAGGGAGGCGGTCACGTGGGGGTTTGGGGTGGCGATGTTCACGTACAAGCAGTTTTCGCTACCTGAATTAGATAATTGTGTGTATCAGTCTTTTTAACACTGACTGTAGCGCTCAGATATTAAATCGAGTCAGGCAGACGGCACTAAACTGAAGCTCTTTTCTCTAGACTGAAAACGTGCCGACAATTCACTCAAATATTGTATATTTAGCATTCGTGTAGCATTCACGAATACAGAGACGTAATATCCGCTTACAGTCTTGTAGCGCCGACGCAAAAGTGCTTGTATTCGCCCGTAATCCATATAGATTTGTACGTGCAACACAGGTGTGTACAAGCCGCAAGCGCGCTGCGCCGCGCAAAACACAGCGGTCTTGTACGCTGTAGGGAAAGTTTTATGCCTATTTTTTTACTATAAGATGTCTTCATTAATTATCTGAGCCATTTCAAAGGAAGGGGGAAGGAGGCGAGACCAGGGAATCTCCTCAAACTCACATTTTTCGCCAAAACTGTGAGGAAACTGTAAATTACATAATTTAAATAAAGTTAGTTATATCTTATGTTACCAGTAATTTTCTTTTCAAACGGTTCGTATTGCAAGCAGCTTGGTAGCGGTCTGCTGGCGTCCCACACTCCAGCCCATGGCTTCAGCTGCTGTGGTTCCTGGGAACATAATATTTGTAATGACAGAACGTTTTGATCTTGATGAATCTTGGGAGTAAGGTAAATTAATTTTATGTTAGTCACATAATACAATGAAAATCTTTTAAACAGGATCGAATAAGCTTTGATTATAATTAGTTTTAACTAATTTTTGCAATTCCAATCGTTATTCAACGCGGGAATGCGGCTAGCGTTATTAGCACCATGCCGCTTCGTCACGGACTCCCTTTAGATTGTTTGGGTCAGGTTATCATAATTAGTTTTAAGGTGTTCATTATTGTAATTATTTAATTGTATTTATAAGGTGGTAGAGCCGTTAGAGCTCGCACG
>DWON01001996.1:0-22141 GCA_018251015.1 Phocides pigmalion okeechobee
GTCCATGGGCTGCAGTGACCACTTAACATCAGGTGGCCTGCATGCCCGTTTCTTACTCTTTCACAATAAAATAAAAATAAATAAAAACTATACTAATATTGAAATTGAAAATTTTATTGTACTTTGACAGCCCTATGAAATGTCTAGTGTGGTTACGTAAACTAGCGCTATACTATTTCATCTTTCGGTATACAAACTAACTCTTTGACAACGGCGCTCAGTCTTCTACTAGTCAGCGTTGCGAGCGGCGGCACTTGTGCCCGTCTGCAGTCTTGAAGAGCTAAGTAGACGCGCCACTTGTGTTCGCCTGTAAACTTGTACAGACTTCTATTAACAACAGTTGACATATGCTCTAACAGTATTACGTTACCGTTGCTATATTTAGAATAGATAAAAAGTTTAAAAATCGTATCTTGTAACATCGAGGTTTTTAAGATGTCACGCTGTCGTTGCAAATAGGCAGTGTGGAAGGCCGGTGTATCGTACTGTCAAATTTTCTCCCAAAATAGTACTTGCTCCGAGGCACCTAATTCCAAAGGATAATAATCCATAAATTCCGAGCCGTAAAACTCAAAGATTAGATATAAAAAGTAAAAAATCCCGCCTTTATTTGTAGTTTACGATTATATTTGAGTTTACGACAGCGAAGCTATTAAATTTGGTCCTCTTTAATGAAATTCTGGGAGAAATCGATGCTAGGGAACTTTGAGAGCGGCTTAGACAGGGCCGAGTTAAAAGGGTTTCGACTAATGTTATAATTGTAACTAATCTACGAAGTTAAGCAACCTCGGGTGTCATCGAAAGAACCACAAGTTACTAAATTACAGCAGACTTCGATTCTGTTTGTTAAAACCTTATTAAAAATAATATTTCTTCTCGCACGTTGCTTTGTTTGCTCGCTCAGAAATCGATATTACAATAAATTTAAAAAAATATGTATGTATACAGCTATATTTTATCCTATAATGTATATTTGAAGGAAATCTACATATTTACCCTTTTTATTTTATTTACCCAATTAGCACTGAAATTTATAAATTTCATTCTTACTCACTTACATTACATAAAGAACCTTTTTGAAAAATTCAGGACTCTAAGTTCATAGATGTCGGTTGTACGTTGATCTTTTTATCTGTTTATCACTTGCATATTTTATATATATATAGGTTATAGGTAACACAAACATGAACGTATCAAACTTTACTTACCGTGTATGAAGAACGGGGAACAAACAAACCGACAAAGAGGTTGTTATTGTTTGTGTTAAACAATTCTCAACTCTTCATAGGAAAAGTTTAAAACATACATTTTACACAGAATGTTCCTCTTCACAAAATATTTTTATACTCAATAGATTTTTTTGCAGAACTCTTTTTGAACATCAGTAATTCCCACCGACTTGTAAGGCGTTTCGTTTTGGAGACAACGAAAAAAACTACAAAGAACATGATTTCTGTCCTTTTTATATGAGAAGAGTAGCAAACGAGCATGCAAACCACTTTATGTTAAGTAGTCGCAGCTCATAAATATCCACGTACAATCACAAACACGACTGAAATCCTATCCGAGCTTGAACGTACCTACGGTGCTATTCTTGAGGAGAAAGATGGTCGTCTTGTTTCAAAGTGTAGCCGGCAACCTCACCTCTCCAACCGAAATACAAAAAAATGGCTTCGAAAATGGCATTTACAAATAATAACTTAAATTAATGGAGCAAGTGGAGCTGGAGTCGTTTCAGTCCATTATCATTAAATTAATCGTTGGTTTTATATTTCTAATTTCCTTTTTGCAGTGTTTGTTAATAACCTATTTAAACTTCTTTTGTGCGAAATTTGTGACATGTTAAAGTATTTTATTGTAGAAGCGGATACAGTTCCCCATTAATGATTCAGGTGCCTTACGTTATCTATATTAAATTTTTTATGTACCTGAAACGATATGAGGCCATCCGTAATAATTTTAGTTACTAATAAAGTTTATTAGGAACATGGGTGCAGGAGAATTAGGTACACTTTTTAATGTATAAATTGTAGATTTTTTCAGAAAAACGACGGCGCCTGGACTTACCATGTATTGCTGTATGTATATATGTCTTACATAAAAGTAAAATTGTAACTAATCGCTACCAGTACATGGAAGGTATATGAGAAAAAATATGATTAAAGGTCTATATTTGCTCGTATGTATTAGAACCCAAATAGGTGTTAGAATTTTTCCTATATGACATCCTGTTTTTCTATTTGACATTTGTCCGATTGTCTATTTATTTGTTTTGTCTATTTCTCCGTTTGTTCCCTTGTCCATTTTCAGTTTGTCTGTTTCATTATTTGTCCGTGTATTCCCTTGTCCATTTATCCACTTTTCTATTGTTCCCTTTGTCCAGTTGACCGTTTCTTCGTTCATCCGTTTGTCTGTTTGTTACCATGTTCGTTTATCTGTTTTTCCGTTTATCCATTTATTCGCTTGTCCGCTCTTCCACTCGTCCGTTTATCCGTTTCTCCATATGTTTGTGCGCGATAATCTCAAAAATACTTAATCGATTTCAATTCGATTTTCATTTTGTATTTCAGTAAGCTTCAGTAACATTTCGTGTTCGTTTCAATTTAATCGGTCTATAAATAAAAAAGTTACGTCAATCGAAAGTTACGGGACTGAGTACATGAGAACTTTTGCTGTTAGAAAATCTGGAAAATACTCCACAATTTGTCCATTTGCGACGATAGTGTGACAGTTAGAGATATAGTTTTCTATATGGTTTTAATCGTGATTATTACTTGTATTTCGTTTGTAAGCTTTTAATACCTTTACATGAATTGTTGCAATATTAGTTAACATATAAATACTCTAACAGTATTACGAATATGTATCTCATAAACTCATATAGTCTGAATCGATTCCAACTTCGTAAATTACATTTTCAAAGATGAAAAAGATGTGTGTTTTTGAGCTTCTTTCGCCGCGTCTTCTCCAAAACGAAACCTTACGAAAGGGTAGTTTATTGATCTTAAAAACGAAAATATTGAATTTTGAATAGTTCTCTTTTTTGTTATATTTAGAATCAATTAAAAGTTTAAAAAATATCTGTAAAATCAAGTTTTTTAATATATTCCACTATCATCACGAATGTGCTTATTACAGGTCACGTAAATAATATCGCGGGCAATAGGTACTTTATGTAATAAAATTAAAAAAACATCAGATGACCGACGCTGCCGAACATTTATTTTAAAAATTAAATTCTCACGATTCTGATGAGATATAATCTCGATTTCTGAGATGATTTCCCCAGAGAGTAGCGACGTTATAAGGATAACAAATTTTGTTAATTAGCTCGAAGATTGTCGAAAAAGTTTGTTCCCATTTAAATATGAAGGACGTCGTTACTTATTTGGGAAGAAACTAATTCGATATTTTGTTTTGGTTCTTCATCAATGAAAAGGCCAACTTGGCTACTTTTAAATTAATTTTTAGTCGCAGAAAACAAATCACAATTCCTATAAATACTACAAAACAATACTACTTTACTTAAAAAAGTTACAAATCACAGTTTTTATAACAACTATGATTATCGTTATTAAGAGAATGTTTTTTTTAGTATAAAAATTTACTTTTATACTTTAGTTATTTTTGATACTTTATACGTGTATTTTGTAATAATAAATAAATCGTAACTCCTATAAATACTAATTTGTTACAAAAAATCCTTATTAGGAATTACACATTATTACTTACTTTATACTTATAATGTACTTAAATTACTTATTTCATGAAAGGTTAACCGTGGGACCAATTGTTTGAAAAAAATATTGGTACTCGGACTCCTTGGACCACAAGTTTCAACCCAAGCTGAATAAACACGTAATCACTGCTTAGTGAAACATATTTACGCCACTTAGTTACTTCAGAGGTGGTAGAGCCGTTAAAGCTCGCCCGGGGCGGTGCCACCCTCATAACCCGCCGTAAAGTGACATGTTCTTCATGTATTGTGTTTCGGTTGGGGAGGTGTGGTTGCCGGATCCTTAACGTACTTAAAAGTGAGTACCCAAGGATATTGTATAACATGTTAGCAATTATCCATTTTTATTTTTATTTTTTATCTTTTACATTTGTACAGTGACGGTGGCGGAGGCGGATGACACGACCACGAAGCTGTTTCTAACCGACGACAAGAAATTCATCATACAAGACGGTAATACTTGTGTTTTGGTATTAAATAACCGATTAGTTATGTCGCTCCATTATAATGATAGTAATAAATATAATATAATAAAGTATCATTATTATACAGATATAATAAAGTAAGTTAAACAGTAACAAATACCTGTTCAAATTGTATCCCTTTCTTATATTATTAATTGTTATATATCACGATGTTTTACATGCTGTCGTCGCTTATAATTGTGCTGGCACTTAACATTATTGTTAACATTTATTGAATATTTCTGTCATGTATTGGTGTACAGTATGTTAGCGATCTAAATAAATAAATAAATAAATAAATATTTTACCTAATAAACCACTCTGCCCAAAGAAAATCCTTTATACACCTACGACTTAAATAAATCCATATTATTATCCGTGCAGTTTTATTTGATCTGATAAACCTGTTATTTTTATTTTATCAAACCTCTTTCTTTGAGTTATTAAGAAGCAATTTCTCTTTGACAACCTTATAATCTGCATGAATATAATCCAATTACCATCATATAGAACTGTCTCTCTCCTCTGAGATGTGTCGATTTAACTGTGCTAAACTATTAAGTTGATGTAGAGGTTATCCAAGTCTTTGTAGAAGATATGTATAAAATTATTAAGTTCTTCCGTAACTCCGCAGCATATTCATTGGGTGTACCGTGTCCCTAATAATCCCTGTAGGTTAATTTTTGTGTTTCGGTTCGAGAAGTGTGATTTCTGGCTACATTTGAAAACGATGCAGTTATCTTAGTCTTTATTAGGATTAATGCATCTACGTATGATTTTATGTAGTACGTCAGTCCTGTTTGAGGCCGGATATGGATGTTCATAGGTTGCAGTTACCAATTATGAAAGGAAATTGTTAAAACGTGACGTTTTGTAAAAAATCAAATATATCCAAGATTTTTCTGCATTTTCCATATTCTAAGTTTGTTTAGCTGATATGAGAAGAATTCCGCATAGAAAATACGACGTTAGACAATTTTCTGTTCATTATTCCTGTATGCCCTCGTAAGTTATAAACTGTTGTACAATATATTGTTACTTTTCCTTAGAAGTTTACTAAGACTTCGAGTAATATAGATTTATGTATCTACTACAGAGCATATTAGTTTTATTGTATTAGTGCGTTTATATACGCATGACATAGTTAACTTAAATATTAAATATAGATGTATTAAATAAACCTAGTATTTTCACTGGTTTCTCAAAAATGGGTTAAAGGATAGTAAAAATAACTAAGAGGTGAGGAAGGAAACTGTTACATAATTTTAGACTTAACATATTTTATCCTAACTTTATTTAAAACATAACCATGCCGTCCTAGCCATAAAGTTAAAAGTTTTTTATATATGTACAACAATGGGACATTTGATGTACACAATATTTTTTGGTTCTATCTTTATTGTTATTTGATTTATACTTAGCTGTGTAATTGACATTAGTACAACGATAGACTTGATGCTGGATACTACAAAATGCATTTGGTTTGTTGTGACCACATAGAAAACGTTTCGTGGCAATCATTTCACCATCGTCTCCTTTCGACATGTCATGTACTGTGTGCTTTGTTATTATTATACATTATACACTCTGTCGTTGACTTGACACAGACAACATTGACTTTCTTCAAAACTGTTCTCAAATAATTCCACGTAAACCCTTACGTTCGTGTACCTAGAATTACATCTTCAAATGATCCAATTACGATGTTTTTTTTTTTGTCGTTATACGTTAATAAGAGAATAAATGGTGTCCAAGATAAAATTCATCAATTTATAATAGTTAATAAGATTTTTTAAATAATAATGGTTAAGAAAAAATATAATATCTTTCGTTATCTTCAATAATTAACTGCATTCTAAATACAGATTTATTGTCAGTTTCCACAAATAAAGAATTCACAAGTGCAGAAACTTATTAGACTTATGATACGTAGTAGCTTAAACAAAAACCACGCAATTATTTATCAAGTATTGGAAAAAAACGCATAATGAACGTTTATAAAAAAAATACATATTACAAACATACATGTAAAGGGTTAATGCAAAAGTTGTAAGGTCATATATAATATATAATATTTTATCACGTTACTTCTAATTCCAACAGGTGTTGGTGGAAATTGCTTGGTACTAAACTATGTTATCGTTTAACATAGGCATTATAAGCAAAAGTATTAGAATAACTTAATTCCTAAAAGTTTTAAAAGCCGTTATATTGTTCATGATAAACACTCCATAAACTCACCTTCCGTCTCTTTGGTTTCTCCGACGGTTGAACGTGATTTTTCTTTTTTATATTCATTGTTTATGCACTTTTAAAAACATATTTTAAACCTATATAAACGTCACTCTGGAAGTCTTAGAATCACTGTAAGCAACAATTATTCAATTGTCTCTACATCATAATCAAAAGTTTTATCAACACACTAACTAATCAATTAAAATTAAGCTGTTTACCATTCACAAGCCCTATCAAGTTAGAACACCACATACGTCGCGGCTCGCTTGAATGGTTCGACAAATCCAGGCGCGAGTGAGACTGGGGCACATATTACTACCACTGAATTACGCTTTCACTAAACCCGCTGAAACTGCGTGCGCTTTCCCGCGAGTACAGTTCGTGAGCGGCGCGGGATGCGTCTCTCTGCGGTATCAACATGTATTAGAGTGGGCATCCTTCGTGTGATGCTCCCGCCTCCGGGTACTACGCGACACCGCGCCCGCCGCTCACGCCTCCCGCGCCCTCCAACACTGTCCAAACATATCGCTTACTATTCACCCTTCGATTTTCAATTTAATTGTGGCAGAGCTCTTCGTACCTTCATGAATGTAGTGCTGTTGTGTTCCTTTTGAGGTTTTGGTAAGCTATCTACATCTATATAGTCTAACTTAGTCATCGGAAGTAGCAATGACGAGGGACGTACCACTTTTACACCCATTTCCACCGTGAAGTAATTTTTCCATTTCGGTGGAAAGTACTGGTTCTCGGTTCGCTTACTTTTGAGGCGACAATGTTAGTTTTCGAATGTTAACGCATCAATAGTATAATGACTTCAGGTAGGATCCCTGATACATGTGAAATTTAATACGGTTATCAATGATAGATAGCTATGACAATTTAACTGATTGAATATCAGATGGTCTGCACGCCTGGTTGCATCATTACAAAGTACCCACTGGACTTGTAATCAATACAACTTAAACGCATATAAATAATATAAAAAGATATACGACTTAACATATTACGAGATAGATACCGCTAAAGAAATAGCGATACTGAGTTAATAAAGTGGCCGTATTAAAATTACTGTTTTAGTGTGTTAAATAATATTTTAATAATACAGAGTAATACGTAAATGAAGTTAGCTAGTTTTAGTATCGGTTAGTTTGTATACTACTGATATGAATAAGCTTTGAGTGGCTTGAGGTTGAGACGGAATGCTCCCTTTAGTGCTGCATATTCTGCAATTGCTAAGAGCTACTTAATGACTATAAGCGAGTTGGAAATAAACGTCAATACGCATTCACGCTGCATACAAATTGCGTGTGCTTAGTACACACTTTAAGAAGTTCTTTAGACTAACTCTTCGCCCGTGGATTCATCTGCGTTTATTTAACCTTATTAGGTACTATTGGAATGAATTTAAGACGAAGCACTCCTCCATGTTCATAATATGTAATTTTGGTTACTTTATTCTGGTTGTTTTTATGTGTAGGGGCTATAAGCAAGCCTATCTAATATTTTATTATTATTAATTATAATCACAAGCTTACTAAATAACTTACTTACTTACACTAATCACTAGATCAAAAAGTCGATCATGTGCTGCATGTGATGTACTTATTAATTTCCTTATATGTATAGAATACAAATGCTACGTAACGTATTCATATGCACACTTCGACGCAACATCCACCTCGTTTTATTACCAATAAAAGCTTGGCACCACCGATTTATTGTAATAACTGTGTAAAGCCTTTCACTATTTACATAATGTCAAGAATTGGCTAATTTACGCCTAATCCCATTAAACGAGCCTACGAGAAGAATCGTATAAGAGTAATTACAAAAAACTCTGATGCGTCAGAATTGGTACTCTCTTTTATGTGAAGTTGGGTCGGGGTTATTTTTTTTCTATTTTTGATAAAACTCGGTTTAACTGTTTTGAAGTTGTGAAAACTCAACACCATCTCGTAAAACAAGTTTATTTGAAATTCAATATTTGATATTTGATATTTTAATATAATTGTTCGATTAATTTAATGTAGCACTGACGTTACAATAAATTATCACTTAACCGAACAATTATTATTCTTCTTGTCGCAAATAATGTTATAATCATTTCAAAGTTCTTATAATATACAAACTATGTACACATTACGACCTGGGCACGTAATAATTTAAAAAAAAATTGGTCCCGGCCATTTCATAGTCCGTATAGGTTTAATAATCTTAGTCATGAATAATAAAGTCTATCGGTTGAGAGAATGATAAGCTTTGATATTAAGTTATAAGTACCTAGTAGCTACATATAAAACTTGTGAGAGGTTTTGTCGACATAAGAACCTTTTCATGCAAATATTTTATTTAAGTTCAGTGTGGTTTTTGTTTATTAATCAGTCTTTTCTTTTTTTCTTCTGATTGTAATTTATTGTACTTTATCAACATAATGAGTTAATGACACCCAAGAAATACCTACAACTTTTTGAAGTAAAGCGGACAGAATGAAACGTGCGGGTAGACTTTAGACGATTTTGACAACTTTATGGGAAACTCTAAGAGGCATAGAATTCCTTACGATGTTTCCTTTTACCGTCATAGCAAATGCTCGTTAATTTCTAATGTGCTCAAAACGTAGAAACTCAAGAGCATCATGGATTCAAACCCCAGATTCTAATGGGAGAAGCCGTATCACTGAGCCATTACTATCTATATTTATTACACAATTTCTTATTCAATTCTTCCAATTTAAAATGGCTTTTGTTTCTAGAATGAAACTGAACGGGTAAAATAGAATGTCTGGAATACCAAAAGATACTATAAATGTAAAAATCTAGCAGGAAAGTCGGCATGTAAGCCCTAGATATTTATTTAAACATCGACTTGAGACCTTGTCACACTTCTTGTTTTATTTAATAAATATTGAATGAACTAGTTCCAAATTGATGTGGTGTCTGCAGTAAAAGTTTGCTTGAAATCATTTTATAATTTAAATTGTAAGTGAGAGAACCTTTAAAATAACTAAATTCATATAAATGTGTAACGTGGATAAGTATTATTGGTTTTATTTTAAAGTAACTATTGTCCATACTTTCTCTTTGACGATTAAAGTTTCACATTAAACCATTATCCGTTAATCAAGAGGTTCGCTATGATATATGTAAAATTATATATAATTGGTGTAACCATTAAACTAAGTTACAATACTATCTATTTCAGATTATTTATCTCCCGTAGAGTAAAGTTACTCAGGTATCTCAATGTTGTCCAAACTGCACTGGGTAATACGCTAATGGAAATGGGTATAAATACTATTGATTGCAAACAAATATATATCTTTTTTTTATTTCTTCGTTAAAGACAAAATAATTTTAGAAAAACAATGTGAACTGTTATTTAAAATGTATGTGATATCTTTACAAGTATTTGATTAATTATTGGCTGTACATAAAAATACCGGAATAATACTATGATTAAAGGAATTTTAACACAATAGATCCCAAAACTTTTTGTTCAAAGTTTTGTCTTTTTGTCTATGCATTTGTGCACGCTAATCTCAGAAACGACTTAATCGATTTCGGTGTGGTGTCATTAATATATTATTATAAGCTTCATTTAACATTTATTGTTCGATTGATGTTAATCAGTCTGTAAATAAAAAAGATAAGTAATATTAAAAGTAGTGGAAATAAGTACATGATTACTTTTTGTTATTAGAAAATCTGGATATGATCATCTATAGTTCTTCGTGACGATTTGCATACAGTCGTCTAGTTTTTTTTTGGGAAAGATGATAAATGCATACATCATCATTTAAACATTCGCTTGTTTACATCAGCACACATTTTAAAACTATTTTTAATAGATAGATCGGTTTTAGCTTTGTAAAAATATGTTACTAGAAAATGGCAGTAGTGACAAGAATTAATTGTAAAAATAAATCATTGTAATTAAACACTTAAAACGTATTAGGTTGTTGGCAGCATCATGCAACGGCTAGAATGAGTAATGTAGTAGTAAATCGAATTTGAATAAATTGTCTCGAACAAGGAAACACTAGCTCCAAATGTAGTTAGTTGTCGAGTCAATGTACTCTGTCGATCCGCCATTTAAACGGGGTACCTACTAACAGATTGAAATGATCGGATATCCGTTCACATACCACAGACAGAGATCAACTGGCATGTGTTATAATGCCAGCATTTTTTATGTAGTCTAGCCATACAAGGTACAATACCTAAATAAAATAGGTCTAGGTGGTGCAAAGAATTAAGCTTTCTAAACTTAGGCATACGTTGATCATTTCCTCTTTATGATATTGAAGTAGCAATTTAGTGGCCGTACGTCTCATGGTATCAGTTGTCCATCGAAATGTGTTGGCAATTACATAGGAACTCGGGTGTGAATCTTGTTGCATTGCTACTTCTAAGGGCTAGGATGTTCTATTAATTTGTGAAAGAATTCGTTGGAGATGCTTATTGAGACTAATTCAATATGTTCTATTAACAAAACTCAAATTCTTCTTCACTAAACTATTCCATAATCAAACCGCAATTCAAGAACGCAATTAGTATACTCATCGAAACTTATTCAATGAGCCTAAATATATGTATTTCGTCTAGAGCTTTTCGAAGAAATGGATACTCTAGAGACGGGGCTGTTTGCAGCTCAGGTTAGGGTAACCATATTATTGCAGTATTATTGAATTTTCTTAAAGTATCAAAATTAGTTTCGATTAGACATTAATAAATGTGAATTATATGAATGAACTATACATTATCATGGAAAACATCTGAATAGATTTGCATTAAACAAGTATATAACATTGCAATAAAACTTATAAGAAATCCAATCTGTTCACTGGTTTGTAAGTTATAATCCCACAGACATACACTTTACCACAAAGTCATAGATTTCAAACATTATACCTGTATGTTTAGTATTAAATTACAACTTTATTTTTGCGTTGGGAATTATACTAAACTGTATGTGTTGTGCAAACAAATTTTAAGATAAATGTTGATTATTGAAAAAGCTGTTCGTGTTACGTAAAATATAATGTTTCATACCTATCTATAAAATAAACGGTTATTGAAGGCGTAATTTTATAATATGAGTAAAAAACTAATAACATTTTGACGACACGCGTGGCTCAGCGGTATTGGGTCTGAGATCTAAAAGGTTCAAGGTTTGATTCTCGACTAAGTAGACATCTAAGTAATTAATTTAGATATCGACTCCGAGTCTAGGTGTTTGTACATTCGTTTTTGTTGTATCCATGGCATATATGACCTAAGGAATTGTATCGTGTGGGTATGACCATCGCGAAATTGTTATTTATAAATACTTAAACATATCTTTTTTATTTGCAATTTCTGACTTATGACCTATGTATATATCTTATCAGGATTTTCTGTAATCCTACATTTTACATTGGCAAAGTGACAATAAACGTGAACTTTAAATCACTATCCTTATCTGATGGTAATCAATATAATCAATCAGCACTGACAGTTAAAGTGCCAACATTATTTAACTTTTAAATTAATAGACTAAACAAAATTATTTATTGAATAGCTGACGAATATATTTCTTAACTTACAATTAAGCACAAGCCTCCCTGATTTATTGATTTACGGCCGATAATAACAATACAAACAGTATGAAAAATTGATTCACTAATTACAACGCATTGTGTGGAACGTTGTTTGAATCATAAATTAATTGAATAGGCTTACAACTACGAATGGCAACTTCGAGGCAAGTTAGCTTTATGAATATAATACAATTCATCAGTTGATTGTGGGTATCACAAGATAGTTATTTTGAATTCATCGGATACAACTAATTTAGGTATATAAGTGTATCTTACAATTAAAGTGGTCGTAAATTGCTTAAATGGTTACCACCGTCATAGATACGAACGCCGGTACCCATTAAGGTGGCTGTCAATGGTTGCAAACGATTTGTTATTTAGTATTTATCGTCATAAAGACGAGTTATGTGGGGTATTTGTGTCAAAGCGCAGACCCGAGCAGTGTGTCCAACGGGGTAATTGAGAACGTGGATATTGGATTGAATGTTAAGCCTTGATAAATGTTGAGTTCATATCTCTTGACTTTTGCGCAGATAAGTGCTACAGTTGTGCTGAATAAAATGCGGAAAATCACGTTTGATCATGCAGTTCTAAGTAGATATATTTGTATTTTTTAGTCAAGCATTGTCAAATGCAATACTACAATATCTTTGGGATCATTATTTTTCAATTTAATTTAGGTATGAATAATGTTTTTTTGGTTCTTAAAAGATAACCTTGCAATTACATATTAATACAATTAATTAATATTTGTTATATTCTGGCAAATGTTGCTATGAAAACTACAAAAAATTAAATGACTTCACAACGTTTGCAACCTTTGCCAAGAAATAATAGTGTATATACATATGTAGTTTCTGTCTCGTAAATTATAATTTTCTTTTTTAAAGTAGTTTTATCAACCATAAGATAAAACTTAAAAAACATGAAAATAAATTGTATACTACTTAATTTAACATTGTAAAAAAAAGGAATTTTTATTATAACCAAACTTTTGTCAAAACTCGATCATATTGAAAATAATACTCGCATTCGCACATGAATATGCCAAGAAAACATCGATACTTGTACGGGTTTGTCTAGACAAATAAAAAAAATGGATTTCGATAGAATCAATCATCAATACACGTATTTTCAACCTGTTTGTTTATTTTCAACTCTTATGTAATGATATAAAAACTGATTCCAGGGATAATGTCCTTATCATAGAACAATTGAAAATAAATTTACTTTTGTATTTTTCATAATTTCCTAGATTTTCAGATAAAGTTTGTTAGTTTATATATGTAATAAGTCAAGAAAGAAGGATTGTCTAGTTCTCGTCTTACTTAACAAATTTCTAAAAAAATCAATTATAGTAAATTAGTAGATTTACACTGTATTTTCTATTATATATTTTATTTGCGCTGAGTAAACCAAAAGGTGGTAGAGTCGTTAGAGCTCGCCCGGGACGACAACACCGAAACCCTCATAACCCACCGTAAAGCAACATTGTTTCGGTTGGGGAGGTGTGGTTGCCGGACACACATTATTGGAGGCGACCATCTTAGTTCTCAAGAGTAGGAACGCATACGCGTCCGTAGAAAAATAGAACTTCTGTTCTATTTGAGATTGGACGTGGTTGTCCATGGGCTGCAGTGACCACTTTACATCCGGTGGCCTGCATGCCCGTTTCTTGCTCTTTCATAATAAAAAAAATCGATTCATTTAAATGTCAATTCAAATTAATATCAAATATAGGCAACCAGTTTAATAAAGAACTCAAACAAAAAAACAATAAATATATCACAATTACAAAGGATGTTATCCCTTGACGCGTCGTCCTTCGAAACTATTCCCACAATGGAGAACTTTGCTCACTTTCTTGAATACAAACAACTATTACAGTCGTTTAGGGATGATCCCAATTTAAATATTACGGTATAAGGTGAACTGTGAAAACAATAAAAGTGCACGAAATGCATTACATCACGTACATTTTACAACGCAGCCTTTCGACAATTATTCATACTGATTTATATGTATTCACTTTAGTCAGTATGCATTGGGAAAATAGATTGAACGCGTGTTGACTATGTCTAGTGATATCTTTTCAAAAATCAAGATGCGCAACTCGATAAGGGCTAACGGTAATAAAGTAGGTAAAGTATTTAATTTTGAAGAAAATTTGTTGTAAGTTTTTATATTATTTTTTGTATTATTCAGTCAGTGTTATTGGTCGTTGTAAAATAAATTGAGAGATGTTGGTATGACACTTAGAAAGTTCCAGGTTCGAATCTTCGGTCATTATCGATATGACGATGTTAGGTTTGTTCAGAATCAGTCTTAGTATACGTCTATGGTACCTACAAGCCGACAAAATAATTCGTATGTGTTAAGAGGCTATGAGTACTAAAATTATTGAAAGATTATGACTTATTTATGCTACATTTCTACTTACTATCACATGCACGCCTTTTCAAGTATAATCCAGCATCTATATGTCATCGACCATACATACTTACGTATGTTTCTTTTAAACTTAATTATAATCTCATTTTTGTCTTACATAATGGCACGGTATCCATTACTATTGTACCTTACAGCAAAATAGGCTTGGTCGAAGTTTAGAGTTTTTATATTTTAAGTAGTTGGTATACGTAAAATTACCTTAAATATATGCGTACATTATACACGGTGCCCTCATGCCCTGCCAACAATGTTTGGCCCTACGTACGTCAAATCAAAGTACAGAAGTACATTTCATAAGTCTACGACGCTCATTTGCAGTCAAGCGGCGTACTTAATAGGTACTTAAGTAAGTGACTACATACTAATTAGTTATAAGATTTATGAATGTACATAGTGGGTGAGTGACAATATCTATCGATCTTATTTAGTTTCCCTGTAAACAATATTCCGTTGTACAAACATGGTCTTCGTTTACGCAGAAGCTAGATAAAGATTGTGGCCGCCTTATTAAGATGGAACGTTTAACAACCTATATGTGTAATGTGTATATTGTCCATAAGTTTTGAAATAAGGTGGATATTTTTTTTTAAGAGAAATATCAATAGTAAACTTAATTACTTTATACTAATATTATGAGTATTTATCTTTACTTTATCTTTTACTGTCCGAGAAAAATACATGGTGATTTTCATGTAATTAATGAGTAATACTTTTCTTTAATTTTTATACATTTAGTTATAAAAGATGCACGTAATAATCAATATTATTTTCCCTTTTCCGTATTGGATTTTATGTTATTTTGTTAGTGAGACGTAAATAAATACTTTTAACTTCTTCTATACATTCTTCTATAAATATTCTTCGCTTTATCTGGTCGTATGGTAAACCTACAAAATCCGATTGCCTAATTCATCCTTGTGCACGATAATTATTACCAAACAGCCAAAATCGGGGTATAAATAATGAATTATTTAATTGTATTTGCTAAGAATGTCACTACTATTATGTCAATGATATTTTATCTCTGATGACTGTAAGTGTGATTAGAGTTGGATGTGGATATGAAGTTGTTACATGTTAGAATGCCTTTGCCTATGAGATTGCCTATTTTTTGAGGTTTGAGGACACCAGTTATTAATTTTTACATTTTTTTTAACTTATGTAGAATCCAATATTATACTATCTGTTTAAAATAATGGGAGTATCCATACGGTATAAGTAAATGTAGTTAATATTTCTGATCCACTTTCCTTATTCTGTAAACACTGACAATAAATAAACAAGAGAACAAATCGAACCGAACCTTGTATCGGGCTAGGAGACATCTAGGTGGATAATGTCGATTAAGATAAACAGAATTGATGTTGATTAGTTACCAGTAAAAGATACAGTTAGTCTAATCGAGTACGCGGGTGGAACTCGCCGGTGCGTGACTGCTTTCCAATTAATCAAATCAAGATTATTGATTGAGACACGATTAACTGCGCGTGGAGTCGCCTGCTTGATAGTTGGTATGCTAAACACGACGGTTTCCACGGATTCAATGGGTTTCTTTTTATGCAATAGGCTGAACAAAGGTAAGTTTTCTTTTTTTCCAACTTTGCAATTTCCTAAGTTCAAAGTAAGGAGAATAGCAAACGAGCATGTAGGCCACCAGGTGTTTAATGGTCCCTGTAATGAAGGCGGCATCCTCACCTCTTCAAACGTACTCGTAATAGATTTTGGTTCACGGAGGATTACAAATGCAACCGTGATAACTTTCATAATCTATATTTTATAGAGAATAACATTCGTATTTAAGCGTAATGTTTTATTTTTAAGTTACTTATAATGTTTTGTAATAGATTTATAATAGATAATAGAAGAGTAATTAAGTAGTCTGTAAACCTAAATAAAGTCAAAATGGCTTGAATTATAAAAAATAGCAAAAATTAAAATATATGTACATTCAACCTATATAGGTTTGCTACAATTCTCTCTCTGTTATGACTCTTAAACATAAAAAATCGGCTATGAATGAGTTGTAGTTCCTGAGACCCTTAACATTGAAAACTTATGGGGTTTTCACACGTATATTATTATGTACTACATAATATATGTATTTCAGGACTTTGTCGTATATAATCAAATCTTGTTATATACTCTACTCACCCTTATTGTATTATTTTGATTTTTAAGTGTACTCAAACCAACGTATACTAAATCTTTTATTAATGTATGTCCAACAATGCACATGTCGGTGTTACTATGCAAATGTAAGCAGATTTCTAGTTTCTTTTAAACCAAACTTTCTAGTCAATAAAATCAATACACTATAACAATACTATAGTATAGGACAAGTATAGTTTGATGTATAATATATGTTTTTCATAATCTTCTAGACGAAATAAAGTGAAAATAATTGCGAATTAAAGAAAAATTATTAATGAGGTCCTCAAAAATTAAAAAAAAATCTCTACGTAAATTTTCGTGCAATTCACTTTAATTTAAATACCTTTTATAAGGTTATGATATTGCTATTATGTTGTTGTTCTATAGCTTACTGAAATATTTTATTTTAACGTGACAACGTATGTTGGTACGCATTATATAAACATAGTATTGAAAGTAAAAACTAAATACTTTATTATTATTTTGATATGATGATATTTAAAACTGGCTGTAAAGAAGGTATGACTAAAAAAAAAAAGAATAAAAGGACTGGAAGTTCAAAAATGGTGGTGCATACAATGAAATAATTAAAACGAAATCTAAGCTTAAGAGGATATTTTAGTGAAATATGAGAACGAAATGTATGTATCTGCAAATATATTTTTAAACAATAAAGATTTGAAAAAAAAAAGGTGATTATTGTAATAATTTCTAGCCGATGGTTACTATAATTAAATCCAATCAAACAGATTGTAAGTTCTCTAACAATTTAGAAGCACAAAGTACCTTAAGGGTAAAATAAGATAAGAATCAGCATTGCAGCATCGCTATGATAATTAGATTCCGAGGCATCCGCGTTTTGAATAAATAAGTTTCCTCGTTTAAGTTACTTGGAATGTAGGTCGGAGCCGTCACACATGGTCGTAGTCTTTCTCATGGGCCCGTGTCACGGCGTGTCATTCTATTTTACCGGTCAATCTTTTGTACTCTTCACAATAACTTACAAGTAACATCGTGCTTAAACATTACACTTTTAAGGTAATAAGCTACTTTTGAAGTGACTTTAACAATACGTAGGTAGGTAGATGTATCTTTTCTGAAATAATAAATAATAGTTAAAAAAACTAATAAATACGCATTTTTAGTTGTATTTTTTTTTTGTAAAAGAGTGTTTTTTATATATTGAACTATTATTTATTTTTCATATTATTGCAATGTCATCCGTCCTTGATACGTGTGCAAAGTTTCAAATTTATCAGACATCTGGAAATTAGTGAAAATGATGCTCAAAGATTCCATTACATACAACCGGAACTAATAAAAGCGTGTAAAAAATGTTGATTTTTGAGGAACACCGGCCTAAGGTAAATATATTTCTAATAACAATAAGTTTTCAAATACTCATACCCAAAACTTTTTAGTTGACATTTTATAGACCGATTGAAATGAATTGAACACTAAATGCTAAGTGAAAAGCGCACATACAAACAAACAAAAAATCTTACAGCTATTGTTTTGGGTTCTGTTGCGTTAATAAATGTTTTAAAAAATAGTTTCTCTTATATATCCTCCATGTAAAGGCCAGTTATATCAGGTATAGTTTCATTATTTGAATCGGTTTATTTATGTCATTACTTTATTACGAATTTCACTTGTATGCGTATTTAATAATGTAAAGGGAAATGAAAAGTACTTACTGCGTTTCAAATATTCGTATAGGTTTGTAGACAGTTAATATTTAGTACATACCTAATCGAGTATTTATACCCTTATATTACCATAACTGTTTTCATGTTTTCTATTTATTTGAAATAAAGAATTAAGTCGACGAATAGATAGGACTAGACTTGATCTAGAAGTCAAAAATCTTTGCAGCTATATTTTATCTAATACCATTTAAAATTTTAATACGGTCATATACACGTCCGATGATTGACAGAACAAACGCAGTCTTGCAAAATATAAATATGTATTTTTCCGCAAGTCATTCAATTTATATCCATTTTAGGCTCGGAATACTGGACATGTATTGCAAATATTTGATTCAGGTATAGAAATATTGTTTGAATTTTAAATTAATTTCGTGATCCTTACAGATGGAATGGATTACAAATTTAATTAGAAACGTCTATCGTCTCCAAAAATGACAAACAAGAGTTCGCTTTGAAAAAGAGGTCATGTGACATGTTGTAATCTACATAAGAAGGACGCTAAATATACTTGTAATTTCCTCTAATGTCGTTCTGTTGTTTTCTAGCGTCTTGCCTCAACTGGAGGGTGCCTGGATGCACAATCCACCACTTCGTTTGCTCCAATGCTTATTGGTGGTTAGTAGGCTGGCCGTCTTTCAGATGTTTTCATTAGGTCATGGACTTTCGATCATGTTTATCAAATGTCATTTATCGATAACAACCATGACCTACGTGCCTTCCGAAGCATGGAAACGCTTGATTTCATCAAACTTTCGATCGCGTCCTATGATGCTAAACATTAATATCGATCGTTATCGATCTACACATGCCGCCTGGCTATGCGCGGCACTAGCGTAATATGGCAAATTTTGTACTGGTATGTGTATCAAAGTAAATCGCTACCATATGATTATTAGCGCAAACATGCATTAGATTTTCTGGTTACCGCGTTATTTATAAACTTAGCTAAGATACAAACATCGTATTGTACCAACTGTTTTGGCACTATGACGCAAGTGATGACGACGAAAGATTAACTAATCCATTCTTGAGAGACATTACAAAGTTATAGAGACAATAAATCAATCCACTGTCTGACCACACACGAAGAATTCATTGACGTACGCGAAATTACAACGCCGCGTTAAATTATTGCTTATTATTAACACCCACTTTGAACCTACACAGTATTGAGCAGTTTAAAGATTTCAATTGCAAAGTTCACGTATTGTGTTCATTTGTAACAAATTATTTATAAGATTCTTCTAATCACTTAAAGTACGTTTCTAATTAGATATTACAAAGCGTTTCCTATTAATGTTACAAGCACGTCGTAGGCTTACAAGGTGAGGCTCCTAGTCACACATATTCTTGAGCACATTATGCAATAAGGATAAGGTGTCGAGCACGCTGTGCTTTACAGAAGTTCCTTTGATTCCCACGCTGCTAAAAATGCGCATTTGAAAAAAAATCGCACGCTCAAATATTGCAACTTACGTCTCAACTAGTACAATGGGAGACCACAAATTAATATTTTCATATGTATTCACTTAGCTCTATATTCAAATTTATGTTTATATAACTATAAACATTATATAGACACAACAAATAAATAAATAGATTTATAATTATGTAAATATTCGGAATTTTATGTCATATTTTGATCAATTGATTTTAGTAAATTTCTTAAAGGTGCGTAGGTAAGTACTTGCTTATTAAAATAAAATGTTGACTGAAAATGTATGTACCTGTGAAATTTTGCAAATTTTCTGTTATAATGCAAATGAGTGCTAAGAAAGGATTTTCGAAAATTAGTCTCCACGTGAGGTTAAATATAGGCTCAGTATGTGTTTAAATTTGTCATTTTAAAGTTAAAAATATAAAAATTAGTGTGTGCCCCCACTAACTGAGTTTCCTTTTCGTAATTAAAAATTGTTCCTTCATTTTGTAAAATTAAACAGTAGAGGTTTTATACCGCATAGAACGTTCCATTGGACACACGTCAATTAATTAATAAATTATTAACGCGACTTAAGTTGGTACGTATGAAATACCAGGCATACGATTTTATTTATTTTTAAATACTTGTCTATAACACCAGTGAATGCTTCTACATGATAAAAAAGAATTACCCATCGCCTAATTGCATATTAAGCAATAACTAGTTATTGATATTTTTTGTGATAAGAGTACTTAGATTTGATCTGACAGATGACAAGTAGATGATAAAAATATAGTTTGATATAAAATACGTTACATTTACTGTTTTTCGTTACCGTGGCACAATTTGCAATACGTGATTTTTAAAGCAATAAATATCACCCGATAACATCTTGCGAACCGTGCGGTGCCGGAAAACGTATGCCGTTACAAAATTCATTCCAGATAACTCGTGACATAAATTTAGTATCTCCTTGTCTACAGTTCATAGAACTTGGATTGTTTGTGTATTTGTTTATGTACGTAGTTGTTTACATGCGTTCGAGACGTGCATGAGTCAATCTAGAAAGTCATTACCTTATCAGTTCGGTTCGTAGATACCTTGCGGAGAAATGGAGGCGTTCAGAACGCATCGGGGACACACTCGGTTGGAGATACACTTATCGGGCGCAGCCACACTAGAACCAATAGATGTGTTTATTGATTAACATTCTTGAACTTTGTGCGCGTAAACACGCTTGTAATGATATTTATCTTTACTGCTTTCTTAATAAATTAGCGCGTGTAAGTGAAAATTGCGTCATTTAATCACAAAGTCAATTCCTTGGCACAAGTCGTAATATTTTTTTGCAATAAAATGAATTGCACATATAATGCAGATCATATACATAATTATGTAGATAAATATTAACAACTTATCTATTATTTTGTTATGAACACGTAAGGCAAGTCTTTACTAATGAGCATTAAAAATAACTTATTTATACGACAAGTTTGTATGCCAAGCGCTGAAGAGTTTTTAAGATAAAAATGGTGACAGAAAAATTAATGTTATTATTTATTACGGATGGTTTATACATATAATGTAATACAAGCCACCCAATAGCAAGTATATATTGTTATAACCATCTTTACCAACTTTACGTATAACAGAAATCCAACTTGAAGTAGTCGATCACACAAATATGCTTGAGGAATGAATCCCAAAATGCCTTGAGCAAGCTAGTACTTATTGATACTTTTACAGAAATATTAATATTTTATAGGTATCTAACATTTGATAAATAAATTGACAGTATTGATTTTTATAAACCCTTCCTTACAGGTTTTTATAAACGTTATATATACATATATATTATCCAGAAAGATACAATATTTGATAAGAAAGTACCTCTTGCACTGTAATCTAAGCTTCCCGAAATAAGAAGTCAAGATGTTTTATTAATAAACTGAGATGCGTTAGTCAATATGCGTGACCGATATATTTATGCAGGCGCCACTCGTCCCTGCATTTCTCAAAGGCTTAATCGTGTAATTCAATAACAATAATTTATCTTCGTATATTTAGCACAATAGAAAATTGGAACATATTTTGCAACGGTAGTCCCGTTACCTTAACAATCCTCTATTGTCGGACTTCGGAAGAGGTAAATTCTCAATTTTATTGAATATTCCATTACCAAGGTCCGCAGATACAATTTAATGTAGTTCCTATTATATTGGATTTATAGGTACCATTTAACGGGTTTGTAGTTTTGCTAAGGGCGTCCGAGGTTTCGAGGTGAGCGTATTGTTGCAGTAATAGACAAGAGCGGTAAAGTTTAAAAGCGACGGTAATTGATTTTTGTGATAATCAAATGGTTTCATATTACTGAGGTTTTCTCTCTCTCTCTCT
>DWON01001997.1:0-22138 GCA_018251015.1 Phocides pigmalion okeechobee
CAATAATGTGTATCCGGCAACCACACCTCCCCAACCGAAACACAATACATGAAGAACATATTGCTTTACGGCGGGTTGTGAGGGTGGCGGTGGTGTCGCCCCGGGCGAGAAGCCCGTGGGTTTATGTGAGAAGAGTAGCAAACGAGCATGCAAACTTTGGTTTATTCGATCAGGTTTTTTGATGTTAGTCAAACTTTAACCCCTTCCATTTTTATAATTGGGATACATCTGCAGCGACGTTATGGACCATTACAACGTTCCAGGTTAATTGGATTGAATATTTTATGAGTTGTAAAATTTATAATATTTCACTACCAAAGCACTTTGCGAGGAACGTCATAAATAAAAAAGTGGAAGTATTCAGTATAAAAAAATATCCGAACTACACCAATTACACCTTCCATGCTGGTATTATTAATAATCTAATGATTTAAACGTTTTACTTGACCAATTTATGATAATAGTTATATTTTTTATATATTTTAATTACAATAATTAAAATCTTAAAACTAATTATAATAAAAGTCTAACTTGAACAATCCAAAGGGAGTCCGTGCCCATGCGGTATGGCGTCGAGAACGCTAGATTTTTTTATTAATTACAAAACGAGAAGTTAAAATTAAGAAAAGATTTGTTAAATGAAGATGAATGGAAATCTTCGTTAAGGAGTCAATAAGGAAATTATTAGTTTAGTTTACCTTGAAAATATCAAAAAACTGGAAGTTTTTTGATATTTTCAAGGTTAGTTTAAGTTTAGAAGGCGGTGGTTTACGGTTGTAAGTTAATTTGTTATGTATTTTATGTCAGGTGGTGAAGTCGAGACGTCAGCTGTAGGCCAGAGCCCAGCGGCGGAGCTAGAATCGTTAATCGAGCGGCTGGAGAGTGTTACTTCGCGGTTGGAGCGGCTGCCGATACTGCGCGCGCGCACACCAACCCCGCCGCGCTCGCCCGCACCCTCGCCCGTGTGCGTCATCACACCGCCCCCTCAAGTCGAAGAGATCGCGCTCATTGACAGCATGAGTGTCAACGGGTACCAGGACTTGGTGCAGGTATGACGCCCGTTTCAATTACTATATTTTTATTTAATAGTAGTTCTATGACTTATTTACAAAGTGGTTGCTACATATTACACTATGTATCTTGAATAAAAAGAAGTTTTTTTTGTGTGTTAGCTTGACATGTAAAAATTAATAGGCGAAAAAACGAATTTATAACTTGGAACTGATTTTGAAAAAAAATGTGATAACATATCGTCAAGATAAAGATAAGAAGCACGGAAAAAATCTAATTCTCAATCTCTAAATTGACACACACGAAGTTTTAGGAAAAATTTTAGTAAGTTTATAATTCTTAAAGACCGCTCATAAATCCTATATACATTTTTATATATGTTTGAAATGATTCTTAACAATCCATTAAAAATACATCATCGAAATGCGAAATCATAAATTAATCGGAACATAAAACAACAAGTTCACTAAAGTGTTTTAACAAGGCTTTGTGGGAATCTTGTAATTAACATATTGTTTAAGAGCACTATATTTGCTTTGTGAACTACGGGTACTTTAATAACAAACGTAAATTTCTTGAAAATATCTGTTGTAAGTATTAAGTACGTTTATTTTAACATTAAATCATAAAACATATATCGTATAAAATCTTTGCTACATTGCTTGGCTATTTTTATTTTTATATTATATTTATATTATATATTATACATTATATTTGTTCGAACATTTTGCGTGAAATGATGGTAATTTTAGGCGATTTTAAATGTCACAGAATTTTGTATGTCGACTTGGTTACGTTATTTTTAACGGATTACCGCAAACGGGTTTATTTTACGCGACAGGAAAACTCGGGACGAGTACCTTCCGTCGATGCTACGGCGGAAGGTATATGCCACATTAGATAAGATATATGCCAAATTAGAATAAATACCGTATATTTTTTTGTAATGTAATTTCAGTATTATATATAAGATTAATTTAATTCTATGTAACATAACATTAAATCAGAACATATCAGCGCAAGGCCCATTAACGCGAGTTGTAATATTAATTGGCTTTCTGCTGCTTTTTTATTTTTAAATCGTTGCAAGGATAAGTAACTTAAAATGTTTTAACGCGTTTAGATATGATTCGAATTTACATTCTTCTGCGATGTACGGTAGAAAGATTATTTGGACTATGAAATTGGTTGGTCATTGGTAGCAATGACTACCAACATGACGTGGACTCGATGTGAGTTTCGTTCTTTTATTAAAAAATATGCAAAGCAAGGTAAACTTACATAAAGTGTTTCAACGGGTTTAGATGTGATTCGGATTTACATTCGTCTGCCATAAACTGTAGAAAGATCATTTGGACTGTATGGATTTGGTTGGTCATTGGCAGCAATGAACACAAGGGAGAGTCGACGTCAGTTTCCATCTATTTTTAAATAATTGTTTCAAAGTAATTTCAATTTACATTAACTGTTTCAACGCGTTTAGATGTGATTTGAATTTACTTTCGTTTGTAATGTACTCTAGAAAAAGCATTTGGACTTGGTTGCGTATTCATTGGCAGCAATGACCACACGAGGGGATTCGACATCAGTGTCCATCTTTATTTTAAATAATTGTTTCATAGTAAGATCAATTTACATTAACTGTTTCAACGCGTTTACATATGACTCGAATTTACATTCGTCTGCGTTGTACTATGGGCAGACCATTGTCCTGTATGGAATTGGCCACTTGTGCATTGGCAGCAATGAACGGTTGACTAGATAATACTAAACTAGATGATAGTTTCCTTCTTTTATTAGAAAGAATTGATGCAAAAGTGTAGTAATCGTTCTGTTATTTCTACCTTATATATTTTTAACCTGCAATATTAAAAAATATATACTGAATGGCGTGAGCAAACAATTGTGTACCAAATCGGTTCGGGTTAAGTGATCGACAAACAAGAATTTAATAAAACAGCCCTTGTTGTTTCGATGTCACGGAAGCAAATTGATTCATTTGTTTTTATTGGTTAAACTTGTTTTTTTTTTTTTGCTTTTTTATATTTAAACCTATCGATAAGACAAAGGGGCTGGATGATCCAAAGCAGTCACCGTCGCCTATGGACATTTGCAACACCAGAGGAATCGCTAATGCATCTCCGGCTTTGAAGGAGAGCTCTTTTTGCACCTTTTTTGAAGAGCCCCATGTCATAGTGTTCCGGGAATACCTCAAGAGGAAGTTCATTCCACATCTTGCACGTCCGTGGCTAAAACGACCGTGCAAATCGAACCGTGGAGGACCGCCACGAGTCCAATTGATTGCTAGTAATAAACAAATGAAGTAAAGGAAAAACAAAGAAAGTCCTTGTTTTAATTCTTCTCGAATTTTGTACACTCCAAACCAAAGATTTGTAATTGATAGAAATTGCGGCTGAAGACCAAGTATATTTTTAAACTATAGTAAAAAAATATGCTAATAAGTCAATAAATAACTGTTGATAAGTAATAAGTCTTCTACATATACTTTACGTCAAATATGTATCGTCTCAAGCCGTTCTTCATGAAATTTAAGTAACAAACGAGCATTTAGTCTGTCTACGCAACTCCTTATAGAGCAGTATTCCTAAATTCATCATAGATGTGTTGCTAGTCCAGGTACACTAAGATAGTTTCCTTCCATCTAAATAAGCCGTCATCCACACCTTTTCACTGAAAAGAAAAAAATGGATTACATTACGAAGTCGGAAGATTACCTATCAAAATATATCAAATAATATTAACCTAAAAATATTCAGGCAAATTTCAATTCAAATTTAATTAATCCCTCAGGTGGTATCTATTTTGAGGATTGCTATTATATTGTTCTCAGTGACACAAATGAGATACATATATACTGAATTTCAAAAGGAAAATAAAAGCAAAACGTAACTTTCGCTTGGATAGACATTTGTCAGAATAGTATCAACGGTATATATTGTAATAACATTACGGCAGAGAGTATAGGTACGCAACTACTAAAGCAACTTTTATGTTTCGAGAGAAGAAGTATGGTACCGGTATAGTACCGGCTTAGTCCTCAGTAGCAACAATACACCTTCCTCTAACGCATGCACATGCGGCTTTTTAAATAATAAGTCGGCTCTCTAGTTCCATATACAAAATGTTTTATTGTCAAAACTATTAAAATGTATCCATAGATATAACTATCTATTTTATATTCTGTATTTATATTAATTGTATTATCTGCCAATGGAATTCGTGTTGAAATCGGAACATACAGATAGACAAAATTATTTAAACATATTTTAGTGGCTCTTTAAAATATGTGAAAAATTGCTAAATGCCACATTTGGCTCTTCCGTGTTAAAGGTTCCTGGCCCATACTTTAACGCATGCAATTGCACCCTCCTCTAACTCATGCAAGTCGACTGTTGAGCATCCAACAGTATGTGCACTAAGCCTAGATCGGAACAGCGTATGCCGCTAGCGCACGCAGAACCGTGACGAATGGATTCACGTGCAACATTTCGTGCATTTTAGTTAACAAAATGGTGGATAACATATCTAAGCTGAACAAGGTGCATGAAGTATGGAGAAGCAGCTTGCAATGAGCGCTTAGGTATGCACGATAAGCTGCATGCGTCTTATAGCACAGCGCAAGAAGATGAAAGTTGAAAAGCAAAATGAACACGCGAGCATGTTTGAATTTTGTTGTGGATGTCCCTGGGCTATAAAGATACTATTTATTTAACATTAAGTGGCCTCAACGCTAATTTCCTATTCGCTTAACATAAAAAGTACTATAATTATCTACATGACATCATACATTTAAACATCTTTTTGTTATGTAATGAGTACTTACGAAAACCGGTTTTTGAGTGATATTGCGACCCCATTGCGAAATCCAGTTTTGGTTATCGAAATTAAAAATGCAATGTAAACTTAAAGTACCTTTCAGTCTTTTTTTATTGTGAAAGAGTAAGAGACGGGCATGCAGGCCACCTGATGTTAAGTGGTCACTGCAGCCCATGGACGACCACGTCCAATCTCAAATAGAACAGAAGTTCTATTTAAGGATGGACGCGGGTGCGTTCCTACTCACTTCAAAGTGTAGCCGACAGCCGCACCTCTCCAACCGAAACACAAGTAATGCTTTACGGCGGATTATTAGGGCGGCGGAGATACCGCCCCGTTAGAACTATAGTTCTCTCACCTTTAAAAATGTTAACGTACATTGACGTTGAATAGAAATTTACATGGCTAAGTATTCTCCATAAGTTCTTAAAGGTATATGAAGTCAATGAACATGCATTTGGCTAGTGTGGTAGTCTTACGCGTCTCATTCGGAGTGGAGACTCTTACCCAGCTTTGGGACAAGAAAATTTGATGAAATAAAAATGAACTAGACGTAAAAAGATTAATTTGCATCTAGTGTCTGTCAACAGTAATCCCCGCCACCGCAGTTTCGCCTTGATCACGATGCATGCAACTGGGTCGAAATATCGGCACTTAAAAACCGCTTATCTTCAGAAACCGTTACAAAGTGCATAAATACCGCGAAGCTATTTATTTAAAGTGATACTCAAAGCATGATGCCTTACAAAAACATTCATGAACCAAATAGTAGTTTACGTATTGATTTATTAAACAGAAAATGAATTGTCTATTCCTTGCTTTCATCATTCTTTAATTATGAAAGCAAGGAATTCTTTATTTTATTAATAGTCAGTCTTATCTATTTGTTTTTCGAAATCCAAAATTTTTATGCAATCTTAACATCAGCCTGTTTAAAAAAATGGCAGTAAGGTGCCTGCAAATACTAACGAACATACAAATACGAATAAAAATATTTTAATTGCCTTGCGATTTGCTTTAATGCGATTACACTTAACAAAAGGGTAAAAAATATACCTATTATCCGCCACACTGTACACAGCTGCAGGCTACGTTACATTACATTAACCTTGTCACAAAATATATTACCCACTTGCTCCGACAAGTCGTAATTGGATAAACAAAAATGAGCCGACAGACGAGCCACCGGGTACACTTTGACTTTTGGGGTGAAAAGTTCACAAGTATATAATTTGGTAGACCAGTTTGTGCTTGAGGCGTTTGTGTAATTTATACTGACTTGCATCATATATTGTTATTTTCGAACCTTCGAACCTCGAAAGACGCGTCGTTAGAGGTTCCTACTCTTTGTGGATACAGCGCTTAGTCGCTTAGTTTTAGCGTTTCCTTTTTTAGCTACCTAATGCTAAACCGTCGATACATTACCTAATCACGTCATGCAAATATGTTGCTAATTCTGAGGACTAAGATGGTCGCATCGTTTTTAAGTGTACCCGGAGATGACACATTTCAATCAGAATACAATTTCTCCATGGCAGATTATGAGGGCAACGGTGCTATATAGGATCATGATATACTTCTAGAACCTATTAGATTACGTACTTTCTTTGAAAAATATGCGGGCGCGCCGTAAAAATGTGTTTTGTAAGTACAAAAGTATTTATGAAAGACTCGTTCCACCACGCCCTGTCCACGCTTGACATCGTTTCTTTGTGAACTATGCTCAAAGATAAAGTAGCGTTAATCATTCCTAATAGAGCTGTCAAGTGTCTGTACGAAAGAACGAATAAAATAAATGTCGCCACCGCATCCTGTCCGTGCTCCACATCGCTTCTGTGCGATATGTGTCGAAGGATAAACATGCGTTTAGTGTGTCTAATAGAGCTGTCAAGTGTTGTATGTACGAAAGAATGAATGAAACACATGTCGCCACCTCTTCCTCTCCGTGCTCGACATCGCTTCTGTGTGATCTGTGCCCAAGGATAAAGTTGCGTTAAGTGTCCCTAATAGAGCTGTCAAGTGATAAAAGATTGTCGAGGATAAAAAGTTGTCTCTTACCCGACCGATTTGACTAAGTTCTACTTAGTCAAGATGTTATCTTTTGTCTTTTAAAAGTGTATAAAGCTTTAAGGATTTTGGAAGATATTGCAGATTCTAATTGGGCGTGAAAAATTAAACTTATTTAATATTTGTATTTATAGTCGATGTAAATAGATAGGCAAAGCCTACATTTCTCAGTGAACACCACGCTGGCGTGTGACACAGGTTTTTGCATTAGATCCCCAGAAAATCATACATTTAAAACATAAATTTAGTTTTCTTTTCTGGGTCTGTGTAAACCCATAAATAAGCTCGTGCATAAGTAATTTCCAATTGCTATGATGGGGCCTACATTTTAACCTTCCACGTTATAGGTTCGGGTTGGAATCGAAGAGTTTTCAAAGTCGAAATCAAATTTATCGACATTTGCAATGGTCTCAAAGAGTCAGCGTTGGGACTATAGTTTCTCGGTCGCTTAAAAGATAAGAGTATAAAGATTACCGATATTGATTTTAAGAATAAAAATGTTGTTTGAAATGTAGAGATATTTCAAACAAACGGGTTTTATACCTGTACCCGTTTCTATACTTGTACCAGCTGTATTTACTCCAGTAATTTAAGTTATTCATTTTAAATGTTCTTGATAATAAATAATATGTATGTTATGGAGTTTCTTTCACCGCTTTCTCCAGAAATGAAATACCTGGCGTAGTTCTAGTAGCTTGGCGTTTAAAAGTAATCTTTAAATAATTTCTACATTTTACCATGTAATGGGTACTCAATTTTAATGCTACAGCTGTGATCACGATCTATGAAACTGGTTCGAAATATCCGCAATTAAAAAGCGTTAATCGTGTTTACCCGTTAATTAGTAAAATGTGTAGATTTTATATTTTATTTATTCTTTATCATACCAAATACAAAAATGTGGTACAAAAGATGGATTTAATGCTAAAAAGATTCCCTATCAGTCAACCTTTGGGCTCAGCAGATATCATTGCGGTATAAATGAAAAGGAATGATGAGTAATTGAAAATTAGAGCTTAAATATAAAATATATTGATGACACGGCATATTTACTAGTACATCCGAGTGAAAGTGAAGAAGAAGTTAGAAAGTGGTCTGTGACTCTGTTTTTGAAATTTTGTCTACTAGACGCCTTCCTTATATCATCCGGAAGAGCGTTCCAAAGCTGGATTCCATGAATGGTGAAAGAGTTAAATAAAAAACCAGAACGGTGAAGAGGAATAGTAAGAACAAGGGAATGAGAAGAACGCAACGGGCATACATAAGAATCGCATAGATATTTAAACTTTTCTTTCACATCTCTTGGTGACTGAGATTCAAAGAGAATAATATAAAGGTTATTAGGTAGATTATTACCAGATAACTTTTTTAATCTACTTTGGATTTGATGACTAGAATTGGTTGGCGAGGTATTCTAATAGATATCTTGATCAATCTCGCTCTACGAGGTGGAAAGTAACATTCCTGTACGACTGCCTGATAAATTAGCTTTCTCACAATCTATCATTCTGAAGTCCGCCGGCAGTATTTCTGACTATTCGACAGCTTGATGTGTTCAGTGAAATTTAAAGTACTACTAAAGTAATTTAAAGTACAAGTGAAAGTACTTACGCTGTTTTGCTAGTAATGTACAGACAAGTATAGAGAAAATTTGCTGCTTGTATTGGAGTAAACAAAAATTAATAAGAATAATTGGTATATGCATTAAATTGAACTAAGACCGATAACATTGAGGCAATATTAATTTAACACTTTCTTACACAGTGTTACGCCGCAGCAAAAGTGTTAAACAAACGTGCATATTTACCGGTTCACGACATACTGGCTTTCACGAAACAGTGTACAAACTTAATAAAATGAAACTGTTAACTTTTATGTAAACGATCTTAAACCGATATTATCGCGGATTCCATACATTATGTTCTATAACTGGCACTCACGATTAACGCTTTTTAATTGCCGATATTTCGAACCAGTTGCATGGCTCGCGGTCACGGCGAAACTGCGGTGGCGGGTGACCGATTAATCTATCTACCTTACGTCTAGTTCGTTTTTCTTTTTTGCCTATCATATCACGACACACAACACTAATTGTATCCTTACGCACTGAATTTTGCACTATTTGTAATTTACTAACTTAAACTAAACTAATAACTAGTAACTTAAAACCATCTTCTTTATTGAAGTTCTGAGGATTCCTTTTAAGTACATCTGTTGGTAACGAGTGTCTCCACAAGAGAGGATAGGTAGAAATATATTGACGACAAAGCTGCAAATCGGGATTATTCCCAATTTGCTTTGAGCACGGCACTTTTTATCAAAATAGTAGAAAAAAGTAGTGAATATCGTTATACTAACGAGGTCTCAAATTACGTTGTTACGCTAAATTCACATCATTACGCTATAAGTAACCTTATTTCATTTCTTTAAGAATTCAGTAGCCATATGAGAGGATTGGTCGACCGAGTGTTCTGACAAACGCTTGGATAGGCTTATGTCCAGTGAAATGAAAAGGGCTGATTGAATCTTATATCATATTATATATTTATGTATATGTGAATAAAATTTCTGCGTCTGTCAGTGAAGCCTAAATAATATTTAGAGTTATAGTCCACCGCCCTCATAATCCGCCGTAAAGCATTACTCGTGTTTCGGTTGGACAGGTGCAGTTGCCTGCTGCACCTGGAAGCGAGACGATCATCTTAGTCCTCAGGACTAGCAACGTATCTAGTTTCGAGCTCAGATAGGATTTCAGTCGTATTTGTGGTTGTACTTGGATGTCTATGGGCTGCGACTACTTACCATCAGGTTGTTTGCATGCTCGTTTGCTACTCTTCTCACATAAAAAAGCCTTAACGAGCTCTGAAAATATTTGAGAAAAAAATCTTAGAATTTTCTTCTTTCTTCCTTGTTAAGCGTATCTGGACAAAACTGATATAAAATAATCAAGTTGTGTTTGTAATCGTCTATTTATTTATACTTTATATACGATTCGTGTGTTTTGATCAAAATTTACAAAAATATTTTACGGGTCAAAAGATATGACTAACAGTACCTAAAAATGTTTTCGTCGGTCACAAAGTTCCAACTTTCTGCTTAGAAATTGGCAAACCACACTTGGAAAAACATGGCAAAGCAAAAGCCGAAACTCCGTTCATGAATAGAGAAAGTTAAATTAGCCACAGCTCAAGATACATAGATAAGGTACCTAATTTGTGTTGTTTGTTCCAGGGTCCACTACGCACTTATCTCCAACTGTCTGAACAGATCGGCGGCGATGTGGCCACCCACGCGAATCTTGTTAACGAGGCTTTTCAGTAAGATTTATTTTTGACTTTATCTTTTGAACTGGCGACTCGGCCCGCTCGTTTATATTTACTACATTATTTTTCATTCATGCATGCATCAGTCATTACCTAGTTGGAAAAACTATCAATTAGAAACATCTATTTCGAATGGCGACTGAATTACTGTATTGAATTTAACTACATATTTAATTTCTCGCTCAATTTCCAGAAAAAAAAACAACTTATTATGCACCTTTCTCTAGAATCACTCTACCTGTTGTTGAAAACTATGAGAAATTCCGTCCCGTACTTTTTTAAGTTTATCATGAACAGACAGACAGACGCGACGTGGGACTTTATTGTATAATATTCAGAGATGATATACCTATTGTCTGTGAAAATAACGGTAACGACGCACTTATAGCGTTACTTACGGTATTGCAAGTCATCTATCTACTGAGATATCATCATATTTTTTCCTTTCATTTAAATCTAGCAGTAAGGAATCGTACTGGCTACTTGATGGCTTTTTGCTGTTAGATCTGTATAAATCTAAAAATGTAACCCCAAGAGAACGCAGTTGCTTGCAGCAGCTACTAGAAAATGTATAAATGTTTTTCATTGTTTTATATGAGAAGAGCAAACTAGCATGCAAACCACATGATGTTAAGTAGTCACAGCCCGTAGGTTTCTATGTACAACCACAAACACGACCGAACCCCTATCTGAGCTCGAACGTAGATACGTTGCTACTCATGAGGACTAAGATGGTTGCCTTCGCTCAAAGTGTATCCAGCAACTGCACCTCCAACCGAAGCACAATATCGTCGTTAGTACCAAAATACAAAATTGTTTTGTAATTGTGTTTACTAGGGCTCAGCTCCGCTACATCCAGCTGGCGGCGTCTCGGGGCAAGCCGTCGGAAGCCGAGCAGATGCAGCTGTTGACGCCGACGAGCAACAAGATATCTGCGATCCAGCAGTTCCGCGAGAAGAACCGCGCGTCGCAATACTTTAACCACCTGTCGGCTATATCCGAGAGCATCCCGGCACTTGGCTGGGTGGCTATCACGCCCACTCCGGCGCCGTACGTCAAGGAAATGAACGACGCTGGTCAGTTCTACACCAACCGAGTGCTGAAGGACTGGAAAGAGAAGAACAAAACCCACGTGGAATGGTGCCGTGCCTGGGTGCAGCTCCTCACCGAGCTGCAGGCGTACGTGAAGCAATATCACACCACCGGACTAGTGTGGTCCGGTAAGTCAATTTTTAATCCAATAATTTTATCTATGAAAACAGACTTTAAAGTTTCATTTCATTTTAACTCCCTCAGGAGTACTTACTTTCAAATGTATTTTTATTTATCCCTATATAGTTTTATAGATAAATTGCTCAAGTATAGTTTTATCTAATTCCAATACGAAATGTCATCTCTTTTTTAACTTCCTTTGGGATGCTACTTTTAGATGTATTTTTATTTACCTCTATACATATTTTTATGGATAACATACTAAAGTACAATTTCATCTAAGTCCAATACGAAATGTTATCCTATGTTTTCTACCTTTAGGTGTGTATTATTTTATTTCTTTATACAATTTTAAATTAAATAAATGTATATATTTTAAATGAAAACGTTTTATGGTAACTAATAACATAAAAAATACTTCCAAATGGAGAACCTTCTGCATTTTTGAAGTTTGTTAAAAATCTGTACATATGCTTTTAAAGTCCATTGCTTAAGTTTGACAGGAAAAAATGCCGGTAAAAAACTGTAATAATAAAATATATTGCAAATAAAAAATAGCTTATTTAAATTAAACAGAAATAAAAACCCAAATCGGTTAATACATATCTGTGATTTGGAGTGACAAACATATGGAATTAGTACCAAATCGAAAACCTTTTTCAAATTGGTTCGTAATCAATTTACCGGCTTTGAGCGGCGCTCTTTTGGCTATGCTTGATTAGAAGACATAAGCCGGCTGAAAAAAGCCCCCTAAAAATATAATATCATGAAAATTAATCAAAAACTTTTTCAATTATCTTTTTTATGTGAGAAGAATAGCAAACGAACATGCAAACCACCTGGTAAGTAGTCGCAGCCCATAGATATCCATGTACGATCACAAATATGACTCCTGAGGGTTAAGATGGTCGTCTCGCTACAAAGTGTAACTGGCAACTGCACCTCTCCAACCGGTAATGCTTTACGGCGGATTATGAGGGCGGCGGTGGTACCTCCCCGGTCGAACTATAGTTCTACCTTTCTATCTGATTCATAATCCACCGTTGCTTTGCTGAAACACTGTTATATTAACGATAGTTTAATTACACCCTATTTGTTCGCTTTTATAGACATCATTTGCATATTAATGCGCGTTATCTAACCAAGACTTCGCTTAATATCAATTAGAGCTGGCGTATGGGAATTTAAATAGTCTTATGCCGAACTTCTCATGTTTCAATAGTTTTCTAGTTTAGTTTTGATATATATTATTGATATATGTAATAAGTAACTTTTATTTTTTTAATATATCTAACAATTTGACTGCGGCGCGGATTTATAAAATCGGGTCAGTATTGCGGGAGGCGGCTCTAAACTGAAGTTTATTTGATTACACCGAAGATACGCCGACAAATTACTGAAATATTGTATTTTTTAGCATTTTTCTATCATCTACCGATACACAAACGTAATGTCCGCCCCCAGTCTTGTAACGCCAACGTAAACACAGCTCTTTGTTCGCTCATAATACAAATTTGTCCGCTCTTACACAACCCCTACACACTTGTGTTGTAACACAGGTGTTTAAGAGTCGCAAGTGCACCGCGCCCAGAATTACATAGCAGTGTTGTAACCGCATTGAAAGCATTAATTTATACTCGACCTAAATCTTTTTGATGTAAAATAAGAATCTAATTAAGTCATCCAGAAATCAAGGCATAGTTGATACTATTGAAGAAGCAAAATATATCTGGGTTTTGTCAGTCATTTTTTCTTTTATATGTATGTAACTAGCTGTACCCTGCGCGCGTTGCTACGCCACCAGCTAAAATAAATTTGAAGAAATCACATTTTACACAAATATTCAATTCATTTTGAATAATTTTATTGATTTTGTTCATTTCGAAAAAAATATATGAAATGCATTGGGATGAACTCAGAAACCTTCGTGGGCAAATGCTTAACAAACAAATATCATCAAATGATCAAATGCATAGTTTACGATACTATAAAGGACATACGGACAAACATTCATTTTTGTATATCAAGAAAAGTTTTATTACATTGGTTTTTCATACATAACTTTATTTCAAAGTAAATTTAAAGAATAAATAAATAGATATTGTGATATAGTAATGTATGTAATATGTTCAATATTATTCATATGACCCTGAGGGGTCGTAAACGATGCGTGCGTCCAATAACGACAGCGTGCATAAAATTTTAGTATCGGGGTTAAAGTGTAGTTTTATGTTGTAAATAATCCCTTTAAGACTACTAACATGCAAATACCTTAACCCTTTCCCTGCGGAGTACAACAATCCATACAGATTTGTTCGTACAACACAGGTGTGTACAAGACGCAAGCGTATTGCGCCGCGTATACACAGCAATGTTTTACGCCGCAAGGAAAGTGTTAATGAGAACTAAAGACTGAATACTTGAACATTAATTCTCATATATACAAATGTTAAAACTAATTAAAATAAAAACCTAATCTAAACAATCTAAAGGGAGTCCGTGCCCATGCGACATGGTTCCAAGAACACTAGATGCGTTCCTGCGCTGGATAGCAATCGCAGTTCTCTTCGCGAAATATGAACCAGCCCTCTTGTCACCGGCAGCGTCGATCAAACGTGGTACTATTTGTTTGAAAAATTTTTTGGCACGCGAACATTTATTTTTTAATTTTTCATTTTACTGTGTGACGAGTATTCACGGTTTACAATTTTGTTATCTTAATGCCGATATTTTGAACCAGTTCCTTGGCTCGTGGTCACCGATAAGCTTTTTATCGATGATGTTGGTGACATAGCTGGTTCATATCTTGCGTAGAGAATCGCGATCGCTATTCAGTACCGGAATGCGGCCAGCGTGCTTGACATTATGCTGCATGATCCTGCATTGCTTTTAAGTTGTTTAGGTAAAGCTTTTATAATTATTAATTTTAAAGTATTCCATATTAAGTTGTCGCTTTAATGAATACAAAACCTTTTGTTATAATTAGTTTTAAAATTTTCCATGTTATGTTTAAGCTATTTTAATAAATACAAAATTTATAACTTTTGAATGCCAAAAACTGAATTAAGCACTTCATATAAATACAACGCAAAGTTATTCCCCGAGCCGATTTTTTTTATGAGAGAAGAGTAGCAAACGGCCATGCAAACCGCCTCATGTTAAGTAATCGCAGCCCATAGACATCCACGTACAACCACAAACACGGCCGAAATCTTGTCTGAGCTCGAACACAGATGCGTTGCTATTCCTGAGGACTGAGATAGTCGCGTTGCTTCAAAGTGTATCCGGCAACCTCTCCAACCGAAACTCAAGCAATGCTGTACGGCGGATTATGAGGGCGGCGGTGGTACCTTCTCGGTCGAACTATAGTTCTCCCACCTTTCAATTATTAAGCCGGACATTATAATCCTAGTTTACAGAATGCCCATTTACACAGAACAAACCATCACGGTTCGGGCTAAGCGCAATATATTCCCAGTCCATCAGAGATAAAAGTGGTGTGAAAAATGCAGGGAATTTTCCGCGCGGGAATTTTATTGAAACCAACTCACTTGGAGTTGAGAAGCTCTATATTTTTATGCGGCTGTAAAATTCGTCGTAAATTATCCCTCGACGAAATTGTTCTTACCTTTCATCTCGGTAATTTTGTATTCAGGAGGTGTTTGAAATTCGTAATACTTTTAATGAGTCTCTTTAACTAGCCCTCACTTGAAATATTTTTTAACACGCTTTTGTTACCTTGGGTTGCATGTATGTGTATGTATGTAATGGACTCTTTGAAATTAATTTTCACCAATTTCCCTATGTCTGATTAATTTGATACTTTATACACGTATCAAGGACCGATGGCAACGCAATAATATGAAAAAAAAGAAAAAAAAATAGTAAAAAAAACTGAAAAACAAGCTTTTTTACATTGCATTTTTTTCTTATTTATACTTTTTTTAGTTGGATTTTTTATAAAACGAGGTATTTCGCCTGGTTTTAAAAGAATTATTCAGTTTTCCGTTAAAATAATTTTTAGCTTGTTACCTACCGTTTTTTTATATTATATTGAAAACAATATTTTTATAAATGTTCACTTAGAGGGTTAAAGTAATACCTTACAATTAAACAAAAACATTTGAATTTGACAAAAATAATAATTTTAAGTTCGTTTGTTTACATACTTTATGAAATGACGGGAATCTCGGAATAAGGTATATAATATATTACGGAGAGGTGTGAAGAGGCTACATTTGGCTAAAAACGACAAATTTAACAATCAAACAATTTTCAATCGTTAAACAAATTAAAACAACATTTCCGGCAACGCGTTTTCTTAAATATGCGGTTTCGCACCGACATATATCTTATATAAATTTGAATTTAAATATATCATATTTATATTACAATCGACCTAGTTTTTGTCTAGGGACCTTACGAAAAACGGAAAGTGACAAAACCTAGAATCTAGGTTTTTTTGTGAGAAGAGTAGCAAATGAGCTTGCAAACCACCTGATATTGAGTAGTCGCAGTCCATATACATTCACGTACAACCATAAACACGACTGAAATCCTATCTGAGCTTGAACGTAGATAAGTTGCTACTCCTGAGGACTAAGATGGTCGTTTCGCTTCAAAGTGTGGCCGGCAACCGCATCCCTCCAACCGCAAACACCAGTAATGGTTTACAGGGGGTTATGAGGGTGGCGGTGGTACCTCTCCGGACGAACTATAGTTCCCCCACCTTTCTGGTAAGAACCTAGTTCCTAGGTAATAATAGCATAACAACCCGACAACTCGTAATTTTCAATTGAAGTTCAATTATAAGGGATATAAAAAGATTGGGTAAAAAAGGAAAAACCGTCGGGCATGCTACAAATTCGTAAAATTTATTCTTTTACAAGTCAAATAAAACAGCTTAATTGTTACTAATTTTAATAACAATGCGTTGTAAATTTAATGTAATCAGGGCATTTAATTGTGACCTAAAAATGGGAGGGTGGTACACCTACAACGTGTTATTAAGGTGAAACGTACAGTGAAATATTTTCAATTTTAATTTAAACTTTAAACCTTTACTTCATTCGGTCTAAGTGCGAAAAAATTAACAGTTTTAGTTTTACGCTTGATCAACGCTGTTGGTGACAAGATGTCTGGCTCAAATCTCGTGCAGAGTATAGCGATTGTAATTCTTATAGATGTAGAGCAGATATGTAGAGCGCTTGATACGACGGTTGATTTGACGCGGCTGGTTACAAGGTGGCTGGTTCATATGTCGTGCAGAGAACAGCGATTCTTGTAGATGTGTAGAGCATACCTGCACTTGGACAACGCGGTGGTCTATAACCTAACTCTTATATTATATTTTACTCTTATATTTTTTGCATTTATTTTACTTTCTTTCTAACGTATTTTTTTATGTGAGAATTATAACTAACAGACATGCAGTTCGCCTGATAGTAAGTAGTCAGCCGTGAACATAAAACTTTAAAGAAAACTGCAATCCCATATGTGATTGTAGCAACGCATCGTCGCTACTGAGAACAAAGAATGTTACCTAGTTTATTAGTGTAGCCGACAAAACACCCTCCCCCAACCGAAACACAAGATTTACGTCACAACGGATTAATTAGGTGACGGTGGTACCTCCCCGATCGAACTATATAACACCTAGCAAAGTATGCTGGGAGGTAACCCTAATATGGATGACTAAGTGCTTTCCACTTGAAACACGTCAAGTTAAAATCGCTGAATCACTGCCCAACCCACTTACACTATGCAATTTGGTGTCAATTAAACAAAATTTGTTACAAAATTAACCCAATCTATAAACTATTACATACTGTGAACAAGCCTCTACATATGACACATTAAAACGAAAAAAATAAAGCCGTCGTAGTTCCTTCTCGTCTAAATCCTTCAAAAATACTGTTAAAAATGTTGTTCTACAAATTGATTATAAAATATATGTTATGTTACAAGTTAAGGAAACCTGCTGCAAAAAATCAAGACTAAAAATATTTTCCGCACTTGAAAAATGTCAGAAAAAAAATCCTAATTCATTTTGCCACCTTTTTGAAAATTGCAATTTTTATCACAATTAAACTAAGTAACAGAATTTATCTGATATAGAAAGTTTTGGTTAATTTTTCATCTTGGAACAGCCCATGGACATCTACGTGTAACCACAAACAAGACTAAAATTCTGCCTGACGTCATGCATAGATGCATGGTGCATGCGTTGCTACTCCTTAAGACCGAGACGAAACGGCTAATGACTAAATGTACTAGCAATTCCAGCTCTGAGCTCAACTGAACAATTATGAGCTGCATTAATTAATTTTACTTACCGTAAATGAACTTTTGGTGCTGACATAACGAACGTAAGAATTGTTCAGTCGTTAAAACGTATCAAAGTAAACACGCTGATACACTGTCCGACTCATTTAAATATTAAACTTTTATCTCTATTACAATAAAATAGTAATAGAACCACAACATTTTTTCTTCAAAACAACAAACAAGCTTGTAGACATTTTGTTACTAAGTAATCGCTGTAATCCGTAATCCATCCACATTAAATCTCAAATACGATTGAAATACATACTATTTAGAGTCGTAAGTATAAGATGATGTAAGCATAAGAGACTCAAAGAAGAGGCAATCTTCTATGAGTCTCTTTGTCGTTCATATTCTATTGTAAATGTACTCGGCAGCCGAACTACTCTAACTGAAACAAAAATGATTAACTGAATTAATTTTACTTACTGCAAATGAACTTTTACTGCTGACATAAGGAACGTAACGAATAGTTTCGGTCGTTGAAACGTGTCACAGTAAACTCGCTAGTTCAGTGTCCAAATCATTCATTTTACGACCGCGCGGGTAAACCTTTTTGTTTATTCACTGCTGGCAAAAGGGTTAGTCCAGAAGTCAGTCACAAATTTCGTCAACAATTTCTTTCCGGTAATCCGTAAAGTACTTCATAGAGGTTTATCATCAATTCTCGAGAATGGCATGCTTCCGAATGGTGGTGAAAAATAATAAGAGGATGTTTTTACGATGCACGTGCACATTAGCTAGTTTTGTAGTAATAATTTTACTGCAGGTAATTCGATAACTTGCGAAGTAAAACACAATTAAAAATAATTTATTTATTTCATGTCATTTAAATAAAACTTATTTATCTAGATAATGCGTTATAATAAATAAATAAAAAACAATGTATTAAATACCTTTTTCTATTATTAGTGCCGTTTTCGCTACAACAGGATATCGCGAAGGATAAAATTTTTAGATTTTTTTATCTTGTTACGCAAAAGAAGTATAACTTCGTACGTACGTACATAATTACACACATATTTTTTTTTTACTTGCGTGAGCTATTTACCGTTCTGCCGTTCACGAGACTTCATGATACTGCTTGAAGCATTTCACGATTTCTCTACAAACATAGCATAACGCGAAGGATAAAATTTTTAGATTTTTTTTTATCTTGTTACGCCAAAGAAGTATAACTTCTTACGTACGTATATTATATACACACACAGATTTTTTACGTGCGTGAACCATTCACCGCTCTGACGCTTACGAGACTTCACGATACATTTGTTCGAAGCATTTTATGAGCTGACGTTCAAGAGACTTCATGATACTGCTTGAAGCATTTTACGTGTTCTTGTTTGATGGACGTGGTCGTGAAAATCTGTCGCTGGCTTGTAGTCTAGATGTGTAAATAACGAATACTATGCGTTGTGACTGGCACGTTTCTTATTAGGTTTTTGGATTTGCGATTTATGAGTTTAGTGGGTCTTCATTTTGATTTTCTTTTCGCTTAACTATAGTTTTGTTTATTTTTATTGGCATTGTGATGGCATATGGTACGATTTTTTTGTATTGCTGCTCTTTTGGTGGCAACAGATTATAACTACGACGCTCCAATTCGTATAAGGAAATTATGGATTACTAGCCAATCTATCCACATATTTTATCGTTCTTTTGCGATGATAGTCTGACATATTGGGATACACAGTTTTCTATGTTTTTAAACGTGTTTATTTCTTGTATTTTTTTTAACTAACAATACCTTTACATGAATTGCGATATTAGTTGACCTCGAACATGCACTAACAAAATTATCGTTAGAACTGATCAAAAGTTTAAGCAAATCTCCTGTAGAATCGAGGTTTTTGTTCGCACTATTACCGCTAATATTAATCACAGTTTCGCCGAGACCACGAGCCATGCAACTGGTTCGAAATAGTGACAATTAAAAGCGTTAATTGTGAGTACCCGTTATCTAATGAAGTGTGGGACTATTTGTTTGACAAATTGTTTAGCAGTCGGACCAAAGGTTTTAAAGCCTCAGAACAATCACGTAATCACAAAAACACGTAAAGATTCTTTATGTATCTACATAATTATTTTCGTTTAAATTTTGTTCCTGTGTACGCTCACAATAGCAATATAAAATTATTATAACAACTAAAAGTACTCCGCGCAATTAATAGCGTAACTTTACACCGGGGACGTTATCGTCGCCTTTAAACTATTCGAATTTATTTCACTTCGCAATAATATGCAAACACGGGGGTGGTAATAATGTAGAAGTGAGGCGAATACGCGGAGTATTGTGATATTTAAAAGAAAATTTAGTATGAAAAACCAGTTCATTTGACGGCCATTGTTACTTATGGGCATCTGTAATTAAGAAGAATTTGCAAAACCAGTTCAGCCTGATAGTCATTGTTACTCGTAGACATCTGTAATTATACCAGTTTGCAAGGTTACAACAATAATTCAATCGGGGAGGTACCGCCACCGCCCTCATAATCCGCCGTAAAGCCGTTCTCGTGCAGCTATTGGATAGGTGCGGTTGTTGGCTACACTTAAACGACGTGATCATCACAGTTCTCTGGAGTAGTAACGCGATTGCTACGAAAGGATTATAAAATTCTAGTACCTCCCCGGTGACGGTGACGTAGATCTGCAATAGTTAAACCATGAAGACTTTTACAACGTTCTTAAATAACAATAATAGCAAATGAAAGTGAAGTTTGAAACCTTTGGTCCGTGACCACCGAATGCTAAAATCAATTTCAAACAATCCCAAGTTTGATCCTCACTGGTGACAAGAAGGCTGGTTCATATCTCGCGTAGAAAATTGCTATTTAACGAGGGTATGCGGCCGATGTTGGCACTATACTTCTTGAATACAGACTCCCTCTAGATTGTTTAGGTTAGATTATATTATTTTTGCTAAGTGTTAATTTTCTTGGTTGAAAATTATTTTATCACGAAAGGTTTGATGAATGCCCTTACACATATTTTTAAATTATATTTCAAACGGCTTAACTCACTAGTATTTTCATTTCGAAACTATGCGGATTTGTCAGATAATAATATTTATTTACATTTACAAATGTGTAAAGTATTTATTTAACAGAAAAAAATGCATGTTAAACAAAATAACATATACAAAGGTTGAACAAACAAATTTAAAATTACGAATTGAAAATCAAATTTTGAATTAAATTTAAAATTAAAATTTTCTTTAAAATTAGGAAAAACCGTTTAATGTCTTTGAATTTAGAGTCCGCGTTTTTCCTAAATTAGTATTCAGGTCAGTCAACTTGGTAGTTAAGGTGATGAAAGGTAAAAATTTCGTTCAGAAATAATTCATGACGATTTTTATGGATGTATAAAATATAATAATTCACGACTCAAAGTGTGTTCGTTCCAATAAAATGTCAGAATGAAAAACTCCTAGTTTTATATTTAACTAGAATTAATCTGTGAATTTTGGCCGCAAATAAGTCTGTACACCTGCTATAAACTATATAGCAATATGTATGTATAAGTTGTAAACTAATAATATTTTTAGACGCAGCTTAGTTCTAAGATAATATGTATATATATTATAAAACAAAGTCTCCCGTCGCGTCTGTCTGTCTATTCGTGATAAATTCAAAAAGTACGGGATGGATTTTCTCACGGTTTACAACAACAGGTACAGTGATTCCGGAGGAAGGTTTTAGTGCATGATAAGTTACGTTTTTGTAAATTGGGCGAGAAATTACATATTTAAATTAAATATTGTAATTTAGTCGTCGTTCGTAATAGATGTTTCTAGTTGTTAATTTTTGTAACTAAGTAATGACTAGATGCATATATGAAAAAAAAATAATGGAAGTAAGTGTAAAGTCTATTACCCGAGCAATGCTGGGCCGGTTCGCTAGTGTACTATATTTTTGTGCATTTTTTTTATAAATTGGGCGAGAAATGAAATAATCACTTGATGGATGAGTAAGTTGTTTCACGATTTTAGAGTTATGTAAAATAAACGCTCACGAAATCACGGGCACAGCTAGTAATGTTGAACACACAGCCTATAATCAGACCAGAGGTATAAGATCTTAGTTTAAAAAAATGAGGTAAATTTAATCTGTAGTTTTCGCGTTAAAAAACAAACACACAAACAATCAAACAGACAGCATTTTTCTGTTATATAGTAGGGATTATCCTTATATGTTGCCTAGAAGTTATATTAGGATAGAGCAGATTCGTTAAATAAATGATGCTATTAAGTTGCTCTACGATAGTTAATCGGTGAGTCACCGATTAACTATCGTAGAGTCAACTTACCCTGATGATGCTCCGTTTTGGGGCGAAACACGTGTTGGTACTAATATGTATAATGGTAT
>DWON01001998.1:0-22133 GCA_018251015.1 Phocides pigmalion okeechobee
TATTTTACTTAATTGTGTATTTTTTTTACGTTTATTGTAGATTACGTACAAAAATTTAACACCTTAGCTATCTCAAACCAAACGTGGAGATTTCAATTATGAAATAAAATAAAACCTTGAGTTTTCAAACTTGTCACGTTATTGAAGCAAAGAAGCGATATATTTTGTAGTTACACTGTACGTCAGTTAAAAAAAGAACGTATCAGTGAGCAGATCCGTCAGTATACAACACCGAAATATGTGCCCGCTAGTTTTGTAACAACTTTTAAACTTATTCTTTCGTTTAATGTTGAGTATGTTTTCTGGGTATATAGATCGCGTGCGCGATACGCGCTTACTCAGGACGGACAATAAAACTATACATATGACACGTACTCGTATCAATTTGGCAGCTCTATGCATACCGATAAAATATTCCTAATGCAAATATTAATCAATTTGCTACACTAGTAAATACAATAAGACATGTGTAAAATTATATGAAGGTCGTACATATAATTCCATCATAATATAAGTATCTCAAAAAGATGATCAAGTTTTTATCTCTATAATAAGTTCAATATTAGTCTTATATAAATAAATACACATAGTACGTATTTCCACCCCTTTTACATAAGTTCAGAACGCAATAATATAAGGTCACTTCCAATAATATAATCCGTGATTTCGGTCATGGTACACCCATTCGGTGCCGAAGTACCCAATAATACGCAAGAAAGCGAGCGTTGACAGCAAGTGACGAAGGTCATGGCTATCGCAATAAACGGTTTATTTTGAGATTTCGCATCAACGCCCGATTTACACGGTGCGAATTAATAGACGCTTAGATGATAGCAACGGTGGAGATATTTCTCAGACGGCCGCGGCCGCTCGCCGCACGTGGCCTCCGGACGATGCACATGCAGTTTGAATTTTAAATCACTCACGAACAATCTGACTTGGAAGTTCAAGTGGCAATACGATGAGGCATGTTAATGGAACGAACATATAGAAGCAAGTTACACAGCGCTAATTAGGCCCTACCACTTGTTAAAAAATAATAACTTTAAAGCGCCAAAGTACGCAAGGCCTATTGTAAAATAAGTGTTAAAATTATATATAAATAAATAAGACCCATTACGACGTTCCATTGCGCCCATGGCAAGATTAGATCAGGAATTTTAATTTTATGCCACAAATTTGTCTCTAGGCTTGCAAGATCCCATTGGTCCAATATCAACAAACAATATTTCTCGTGTGATTCATAATAATTTATGGCGTGGGTAATCTGGTCGTCGAATGGAGTGAGGCGCGGCGTCGTCGCGGTGACGTCGCCGGCGACCATCGCCACTGGAGCGTGGATAAGCAGCTCCAGCCCGCTGACGTCACAGCCGACACCGCCACACCACCGACGCCGTCCCGACCATCACGGGTTGATCCTATGCCTTTTACTATCTGCATCGCCACTCATGTTACAGTAGAAACATTATACGATGAGCTAACTTTACTATTAAATTTAGCAAAATACATTTTGGAGTTGGATTATATTCGCTTTAAATTCACAAATGACGTTCTAGATACTCCGTAGAGTTTATGAAACCAATGCAAAGTTATACACTAGAGTTCGTAATAGGGCAGAGTTTGTAGTAGTTTGCAATATGAACAACTCTATTTAGTAAAACTATTTGAGTAATCCACACTTTCCTCACGAATAATATTATTTATCCTTAATTCAGTGCCAGACAACGGTTTCAAAGATAATCTAAAAACAAATTATCGTTTAATAGAAACGTCATGGACATCATCAGATACATGCACAGGAGCGAAACGAAGTATTCCAAAAATCTTTAAACTAATATCTTACGATATTCCGTCCTAACGATAACCGATAATAATTTACGAAGTCTACCAACGTCGTCTACACGCCACTTCCTTTAGACTATCAACGTTAATTCAAAGCGAATATAAATTACATTTGCCGTAATAAAGCGTTGCAGCAATTGAGTTTAGCACAGCCGAGTGTTCGCTCCACGTAATACGTATTATACACGGGCCATTTAATTGATGAATATATTATGTTTTAAAGCTTATCTGAATAATTAACTATCTGTAAACGACACAGTGAGTCACCGGTTCCAGGGCAGGCCATTCGAGTATTACGGCATTTCAAGAATTGCGATAAACGTTTACTTAAAGACAATTAGTTAAAACTATACAATGGATCCAAATGATTAACGTCTAAATGTTTTTTGCGTAACTATAAAAAATCACTTTCAAATTCTGAACGAATAACTTTATACGTTATATTAAAATTTATTTACATTATATAGTAAACTGTTATGTGATTTGGATATTTAACATGTTTATATTGCAATACAAACATATTTTGATCAACATTAAATTGACTAATATTAACAAATAGTACTTGCTGAAAACATTATAATTATTTTATTAATTCATTAATTTCACAAGTCAAACTCGGAAAGTAGTGATGAGATTGTGACCAGAAAATAAACGCTCTAGGTCGTTATGTACGGAAAAGGTAGTCAGGTGCAGTAGCGATTCTATTTGGTTGTTTGAAGAATAGCAAACGAACGTGCCAAGCTACCTGATGTTATTTGGCCACTGCAGCTCATGGACATCTACTTACAAAATTAAACAACATAATTTGATATTTGCGGTCGTACATAGACACACCAAAGACCCTCAGATGATCCTACCGCGACCACCGCACCTTACACACAAGAACTACTTCACGGTGGATAATGAAAGCGGCGGTACTACTTCCCATACAGTACTACTAACTAACACGAGTGACTGCTCACCGCAATGGGCTTCATGGGCGGCGGAAGCTCCACGTCGGGAGCCTCGTCCTCGCCCTCGTCGGGCGCACCGCCGTGGCTGCACTCGCCCTCCTCCACGCGACCGTTGTCGTTCCCATACGGCAGCTGCGAACAAACAAACCAATTACACATGTTTAAAGGTGGGATAATGACAAAATTACATACATCGTTTTAACGCTGTCCCTGCGGTTACAACACTGCTGTGTCATTCTGGGCGTGACGCGCTTGCGGCTCTTACACACCTGTGTTGTACGGACAAATTTACGGGCGAACAAAAGTGTCGTTTTTACGTCGGCGCTACAAGACTGGGGCCGGACATTACGTTTATGTATCCGTAGATGATACACAAATACTAAAAAATATTACAATAATTTGTCGGCGTATCTTCAGTCTAATCAAATAAACTCCAGTTTAGGGCCGCCTCCCGCAGTACTGGCCCGATCATACATATCCGCGCCGCAGTGATAGTGTTAAATAAGTTTGTGTTGTTGTATGAATTATTAGACTTATATATTAACTACAGTCGCCAACAAAATGTACCCTCATAACAATATATTTCATAAAGCCATAAGCCACGCCAAAGTAGACGGCACTGGATGGGTGAGCGCGAGTGGCATTTTATCAGTGGCTCGTTAAGCGGGCGCTCCCGCTTAGGCATTAGATAGCAGTCGTTCAACTTCATTGGAGTATCTCATGCATTTAAAACCAAAATGCAATGCAGTGGCGTATTCTCCACGCTAACTGTAAGCATATGTTGCTACGTGAACTAAATAACAGTAAAATAAACATACACTGTAGTTCCCTATCATTGTTATTCATTATTTCACTACACAATATATAAATATACCGTTTATACATTGTACAGTTCATTTATGTTAAACATCAGACTCGCTGTTATTAGGAAATCACCTCAACTGTGTTTGTTTTCCACGTAAATCAGATATCAGAAGATAACCACGTATTAATATCAGTATACTTATTATATATGTGTTTAATAAGATATTACCAATATATATTACGCCTATTTCGGTATCTACTAGAGTAAAAAAGTTTAAAATTGTTGTAATAAAATAAGAAACTAAACTGTCTGCAAGAATACGAGAAATTATATTTTCCAGCTCGTCCAAACTATAACACGGCGTTCCCGGAGAATGGATTTTATTTTCAAAAATGCAGATGAAACAGAACATGAGAGCAATTCGTACACCTGAGCACTGCCTAGCGGCAATCTGCTAGGCAAACAAGAATTAAATGTGTATTCTGCTGTAGTGGATTGAGCACATCAATTGGTACCTACTAACGGAAAAAGCTTTCAATCTGTTCGGATTAAATTCTGCGCTTATTTTATATGCATTCTGCTTCAACTGTTTTTCGAGTTGAATAAACTGAACGTGATTCGCCTACCAATTTTTTATTATTTTTGCAGCACAATTATATTAAAAGTAGTACAGTATAATAGTGCCTGATATTGATAGTCGGTATTGATCTTGATGAATCAATGATGATTGATGATAAGACGGATAAATATTATTACATTATACCAAATACATTTTTACTTCTTAATTGAAACTAGATCATTAGAATTAAGTTTTCAAAACAACAATACCTGGGTTTCGTTCCCACATGGGAACCAAAACAATTAGAATTTCTTCCTATTGATCTGTCTATTAATCCCTGAATTACTGTAATCTTTCTAAAGACTATTCTATTACTTACGATTATATATTACTCGACAAAATATCCTTGTTTCCAAAACAAATGTCGCAATTCGCGAGTAATCGACATTTTGTTTCGGTTTTTGTGAGAAGAGTCACAAGCGAGCATGCAGGCCACCTGATGTTATGTGGTCACTGTAATCCATGGACATCCACATACAACCTCAAGCAGGACTGATCTCTCTGACAAACTAAGGTAGTCAGTTTGGATTTTAATTGCAGCCGACAGTAGTACCTTTTCAATCGAAATACAAGAGTTCATCGCGGATTATAAAGGCGGCGGCGGTACCTCCTTCTCAGTAGAACTATAGTTCAACTACCTATTCGAAACTATACAAACTAAACCTATTTCAAACAAACGGAATACTCGACGAATCGAAAAATACCTTCTTTTTAGATGTCGACTAAAACAAAAGTTCGTTTAACATGACCCGTTCTGCCGACCAATACGCCGCAAATCCCACAAAAGGGTAAAGCCGCAAAAGCTCTCTACGATGCCCATTAAGCTATGACCATCGTAAATAGTAATAGTTTTCCTTAAAACACATTCTGAAACGAAAACTAATATCCTAAAACATTTTACTAAACAACGGGTACTGACTATTAACAAAAGCTTTTTAATTATCGACATTTCCATTTGCATGGATCGTAGTCACGGCTAAGCCGAGGTGGCGGGAGAAACCATTCGGGGGCGGGAGAGGTCCCAGTGGCAGATTAATCGATCTACCATATATCTAGTTCGTTTTTCTTTTTAGGTTACCTTTACGTAATGAACATTATTTCACACGTTTGGTAGAAGAGACAACAGACAAAAAATAGCCTGGAAACTTTAACAGAGAAAATGGTATCGTGTTAGGACGTGGAAGCTAGTGTTTAGTTTAAGTAAATCAAATATTGTGCAAAGTTTGGTACACGAAGATGCAGTTAGTGTGGTGTGTGATATAGGGCCCAAAAAAGAAAAGTTACTCCCCTCTGCCGCAATTAACTAGTATCCATGATCCATGCAGACGGTTCGAAATATGGAAAATTAAAAAGAGTTAATCATGAGTACCCGTTATAAAGCAAAATATTCAAATTCCGTGATACTATTCGTTGAAAATCATACATTTCTTAAATGTTAGAGTGATATGTAGTACAATTATGTTTAATAGATTTAGTTTAACAATTGATGCTTTAAAGTACTACCTTAATACTATGGACTTTGGTTTTTAATAATCTTCTCACTAATTTCAGACAGGTGTTGATAATTGACTTACATTAAATGACGAAAGGTTTTGTTTATTACGTCTAGTATACTTCAAGTAAACATTAATTATATCACTTCTTTCGTAAATAGATACGTAAAAACAATTATAAATATACACGGATTATGATTACAAAACTGTTACCTTTAGTTTCTTCTCAGATGGTATCTTTTTGAGTGGCACGGGTTTCTCGGTGGCGGCGGGGGACTGCGCGCCGCTCGGGGCCTTCTCGGTCTTGCCCTGTGATGGCTTGCGCAGCCCGAGCCAACGCCGTCTGCACAATTTTATTATAATTTACATACGTAAGCTTAAACTCTTCCACGTTATGTGCACTCACGGTATATCCCGCCATCGTGACCCAATTACACGGATCAGTATGAACATGACAGTGGCTGTTAACAGTAAGGAAATTTGAGTTAAAAATAGATACACAAAAGCAATACTTTTAAGAACAAATCAAACCTTTATACATAAAAAAGAAAACAGCTTAGCTCATGTGTCTTTCTGTAAAATACCTATAGAGCCGATCAGAGGAACATCATGGATTTGGGTCAAATTTTTGCTATTATATAGATCTGTTATTGGATCGTACGTATAAAATTTATGAAAATCGGTAATGTGAAACATGAAACGGCAGGTGGGTCAAGCTAAGGGTCGCGAATATAGTTTATATTTTATATTTCCTTTCAACTCTCTCATTTCCCTTTTGGGTAGAATTTATAGAACCCAATAAACATATGATTATTTTTATCGTGATGTTCGGCGTCGCGTAAATGTAATATTTTAAATATAAAACTGACAAAATTTCATAGTCTTTCAACCCCAAATTACCCCTCCAGAGAGGAAATTTCTAAAATTACTTTCTAGCCGCACACATGTGCTATATAAATGACCTTTTTGCAGAATTTCAGGATTATAGGTTCAACGGTTTCGGCTGTACGTTGATGTTCAGATCGGTCAGTTCCAATTACTAATTTTCTATGTGATAAGAGTAGCAAACGAGCATGCAAACCACCTGATGTTATGTAGTCGCAGCCCATAGACATCCACGTACAACTACAAACACGACTGAAATCCCATCTGAGCTCGAACGTACATGCGCTGCTACTCCTAAGGACAAAGATGGGCGCCTCGCTTCAAAGTGTAGCCGGCAACCGCACCTGTCCAGCCGAAATACAAGTAATGCTTCACGGCGGATTATGAGGACGGCGGTGGTACCACCCTGGATAAACTATAGTTCTCCCACCTTTAAAAACTGTGCACTTCTGACATTATGCAACTATACTTTGATTAAAATTCAAAGTTTTTGAATCAATGCTATAATTATGACAAATGACATCGATTTCACACGTTATACGGCGGACTTTAAAGTTTTCAGACCGAAAATATTTGAACCAATTTCGTGATACTCTTAGTGAGATCCCATTACGTTCTAAACGGGACATTTAATGGCTATTTTTTGCGGCTCGTATTGAATTTTCAGTTTTTCGTACTGAAAATTGATTAAATGCAAACTTTAATTCAAATATTTAGATAAGTAACATGAATTCTAAAATGTCCCCTTCTCCATCGTTCAGCAAACAGGTAACAGCACAATTAAATATTTGACTAAAAATTAAATCTTCATACATGCAAAATATGAAAAAACTTTATCCTCGACTATATTCCTTCAAACTGCCTCTATTCTCCAAAAGAATCGTTCGGCACTATGATGGCGTATTCATTTGTAGTTCTGTAAGAGACGTAACGTAATTTACAATTAATACTCGTCAGATTTCATCCCATTGAATAAAAAATTGTCGATGCATTTCTATAAATAACGATTTAGGCATTCTCAGGCATTCTCCGCGCGCAGCTCGCCGACCACGAATGGTATACACTGACTACAGTTACATGAATGTAATTAGATCCGCAAACCGCATCTCTGGGATTAGTTCGTCGTTCTTCACCACATTTACGTTTATCGCACACGCTCTTAGCAGATACAAGCTGAGTGTCGGCAGCTGATTATATTACGTATGTTTCAATTCGTAAAGTAAGTAGGTAGGTACGATGCGCGGTCAATGCAACTTGACCGCGCGATGTCGATTAATTCATGCCGACGATAGTTAGAAGCTTGATACAAAAGTCAAGCTCATTGTCAGATAGTCCACATTTAGGTACGCTACGTCCTCTTCAATTTAATAATAGACTCGATCGTCTTGACTACATCACACGCAAATTCTTTGTCAATAAATTTTATTGATTTGACATTTATTATAATAATAAGTAATAGATTGACTGTAAGAACATGAACAATAATAAAAATAAATGACACTCACAAGTACCATTTATTATTTTATTTTAGTCGCTAAAGAGCGTATAGGTTACCACAGACGTAACGTGATCGCTGCAAACTGCGAATACGTCTAACCTCAAATAAAACTGAAATCTTAACTGTGAGCGAACATATACTTTTGTACTCCTAAGAACGACGATGGCCTCATTTTTTACGAGAGATGTGTACGAGCTATAGCGACCACTTAATATCAGGATGGACAGTATTCCAACCTGATATTAAGTGGTCGCTGTACCCAATGGACATCCACATACGACCTCAAACAGGACTAAAGTCCTACCTGGCTGACCAGACTTCTTGAGGTCGTACGTACATGTGTTGCTAGATCTGAGGAGTTAAATTATCGCCTGGCTTCAAAGTGTCGCCGGCGAACGCACCACTCCATTGGAAACACAAACGTTACTTAACGGCGGATTATGAGGGCGGCGATTTTACCTACCCCATCTAACTATACTACTACCATCTGTCAGAAACTTTGTAAGTGCAGTGGCTGCACCTCTTCGTCCACATTCATACTACAGACTGATCCATCGATCCACATTTCAATCCAGGTACAATACTATTGTAAGAAAAAGTAATATTATAGCTCTACTACTGTTTGTACTGTTGTACGTTTGTTTGTGCTAATGTTTATCTTAACTTTTATTATATTTAATGTTTGGATATAGTAAGCCATTCAAGTTCTATCAATGCCCCAAAACAAAATCCTAAAGATTACACAAAGGTAAACACCGGACTCTAGAAACTACATGCTCTATTTATAAACATACACTACAAGTTAATACAAATAACACTCGTATCTGCGGATATCCAGTTGTCGAACATCAGAACGATAAAATTTAACATAATTGTAACATATAAACAAACATTCATATAACAAACCAATGAATATATTTAAAAGGCTTTAATACGAACTACATGTTTTCATCGACATCACGTGTGCTCCAATTTTTGGATCTTTCCAGAATTTCTAACGAGTAAAATTTCTTTTGTAGATATTGCTCTATCATTGACTTAAAAGAAAATTTTACAATTTGACTGAAGTAAATAACAACTTAATTTAGAGCAATCCTTCTCTGTACAAAATATTCGACATATAGTCACCGTGAAACAAAGTTTAACGTTTCCTAGGATTGCTAATACGCTACTCAGTCACATACAGCTGAGCGCATGAAAACAGCTTATACTTAGTTCCACACCCGGAACTTTTTAAATGACATAACTTTTTTATTTATAGTCAAATTGAAATTAAACCAAGATGAAATAATAAAGGTTATACTGAAATATATGTATTGTTGAAAACCTTAACGAAAACGATTAAGCCTATTCATGGGTTAAATGGCCCAAAATGACGGGTAACAATTTTGACAACTATTGTTTTGTCACATTTCGTTAATAAAGTCCCCTAATAATATTTGCTCTCAGACATCTACCCGTGTACTAACAGCGATAAGTTTATAATTCGTGTAGACAGTTGAAGAATTTCTTCGTATCTGTAATGTTAACTATGAAATATAAAGCACTAGTTGTGCCTGCGACTTCGTCCGCGTTTAATTTATTCGTTTTCACAATATGAAACATCCCACGCATACATGCATCGTCATTATTTAATTTCTCGCCCAATTTACGAAATAACCTTAACTTATTATTCACCATAACCTTCCTCAGGAATCACTACCTGTTGTAGAAAACTGTGAGAAAATCCAATACTTTTGATTTTATCGCGAACAGACATGACAGATAGACGCGACGGGGGACTTTGTTTTATAATATTTATAGATTCAAAATATTTGTTTAGAAGAGGTATCGAGGTAAGTGACGCAGAAAAACAGAATCAGACGTACATAAATATCTATTCGATATTGACTTATTAAGAAAACAGATGAATATCTGCTTTGCAAGACATTGATTGCTACTTAAAATAGAAAGTAATAATTTCGACTTGAAGAAATTTTATTAACAATATAGTTCTAATAGATAGGTACCAAACGGTTGAGTAACTTTTAACGCAAATGAATGATTTTTCCATTCGTGTAGGCAATGAATTTTATTTATATCAGAATCTGATTGTACTAAAATTATTACCATTTCGGTTACTAGGAGATGTTCTAACAGTGATATTGTATGTAATAATGTTTGATAATGATGTGAAACGTATGAACTTAAATTCCTTTTATCAAAATAAGAGTTGTTGCGAGCGCGGGTAACGAGTGAGGGTTGTTGTAAATTCTGAGCGGGCGCCGTTGTAAGTTAACTCTAGCTTGTTTTAGTTATTGATTGCACCGTCGTAATGAATGACTTTATCTACTACAAATTGGCGCAACAATGTCTCTTAACATCGGATGCACGTGGAATTGAATAATGTTGCCATTTGCCAATTTTGAATTTAGAGATAAAATTACCATTAAAATGTTATCGTAATCTAAACTTTACATAAACATATTATTAAAATTATTTCACATTTTTCTGAAACGATAATTATATTTGATGGTCGAATTTATCTAACTTAAGGTCAAAGAAAATGTAAGAGAGTTAACATAAGTAACGTACAAAATTAACATAGTTTTATCTCACTGAAGGCAAACAGGCGATCCACGGCCCAAGGACCCGCGACCGCATTGCAGACGGCCGATAACAAAAACACGCTTGTCTGTACGTTGCACGCTTACGCCGCGCGACGGCCCTCGACACACCGCCGTATGACATAATGATCTTTTGGAACATACACCGAAAAGTGCCTCCGACTATAAATTCCACGTAACGTACAATACTTCAACGTAAATCCTTAAATATGTGCTATATGTAGTCGATTTAATATAACTAAATTTTGTATATGGCAAAGTTATGCTCGGAGCACACACCGAAAAATACCTTCGTTGAATACTTCCACCTAGTGGTAAATGGGTAAATGTTATGCCAAAATGTTGAAATTAAGCACAGCATTCCTGATGTGAATACTGAAATATTTTCCAATAGCAATGAGCTTTTCATAAATGCCTTCAATTTTCAACATACCGACGTGAATATCAGCGACCGTTTAAAACAAATACTTTAAAAGGTAATGTTTATTTTGTTAAATTATATACTTGCAAAAATGTTATATAACTAATTATCGAATAGAATTTCTAATTTTATAAAACGTACGAAAATTACAATAACTAATGTAGTACGTCTAGATTAAATTATAAGACCCCATGATTACTTAATGTTCTTTCGAGCTTACATTTTTTTCAATCCTGTATATCTATACAAATTTCTCACAAGTTCGTAAGGACATAAAGTCGTAAGGACATAACAAACTTAATTGATCCATACTGCGTGAAGTGCTGGTTTGTTATTTAGAGCTGATAAATGATGACTTTGTATATAAATATAGCATTGTCGTACCGGATACGAGGGGCACTTATTCAATAGTTAATTGAAACAACAATAATTCATAGACAAAATACAATATTATTATATAAATGATATTTTGTATATCAGCACTTAAAAATATTTAATACGCTGGTGCAAAATTTGCAGTGTTCGCTAATAAACAAGATCCAAAATATCGTATCGTAGAAACTTACTTCACGTAAACCACTTGATTCCACATCATTCACACACAAAACGCAACACATCACATAAACACGTACAGGCACACAATCGTCTTGAAGGATGACTCGTAAGCAACTGACAAGCAAACAAATGTATTGCACAAATAGTGTTATCAACATTCAGCCGTCGAAGAAGCCGGTGATCGAGACAGAGAAGGACAAGAAACGCGCTTTATCGAGGAGATTACGACGGTACATTTGTTATCTAACTGAAGGTAGGCGACAGGAAACGCGGCGCAAAACATTCGTTCTTCGATTCACCACCGACGCGGGCGAGCGGGCGCTCGATGCGGTTGCACATCAATTAACAACCTCGGCTTGTCTCCGGGCCGATCGCCAAATCCGAAATGCAACCGTTCACTTTTCGACTGACGTACTCGATCGAGTCGCTATGATGAGCGAACGCAGTACCGACTCATTACTTAAAACAAATGGGGTGATTAAAGGAACCTTAGTGTTATCATTACGTTAATTTAATTACACGCTGTTACGGGGTGTACAATGGCAATGAAAACGATAAGGTATCGAAAACTTAAAGAAACTGATAAGCAATGTGATAAGAAAATCTACGTGTAACAAAGTATTAGATATAGCTCATCCAAAATTCGCATTACATTTTCAAAGTTTATTTGTAACTATATTTTTAGACAAACGTAACTAATAGTGAAAGTGGTGGTTTAAATCCAATAAAATTAAATGGGTGAAAGCGTCGAGAATGGCGAATAATAATATTTTATATTATAAATGTTTAATTATACTTATTTTAATGAACGCTCATCTCTGTGAGTGTGCAGTGAAATCCGTTGGGGAAAATAAACCAAACAAGTTTCGTTATTGTTACTCTTACATTTCCTGCAGTGAATGCCCCAATAGCTCTAATTAAAACAACTAAAATGTATAAAAGCGTGTTTGCAGAATGAAAAGAAGTTTTCACAACATCCCCATTATTACACGGATTGAATATATCGTATCACTAATCACTGATCTAGAATGTTACATAGAAGAAAACCCGTTTACAAAATACTTGCATTATATCGCGAGCAGATAAAATATTGTGTTAAACATTCAAAAAATATTTTATCACTTATTCTGTTTGTATTGGCGTCATTAGAGGCAACTAGGAAAACCTTATTATTTGACAGCAGCAATCGGTGCGGCTGCGACTTCGTGCGCCGATAGTCCGTTCGTCGTACATATTCAAAACTGCGCGTACGCCACTACACCGAACTACAAAACGACTGAGCTCCCTATCGCCGAAAGAATTAGATAACGTACCCGAAAGATAAATGATGACTAATGGGAAACGCCAACGATTCACTTGCTACAGATAGAATGAGATAAAACTATTGTGTTGAGAGGAAATCATCGGTTGGCAGTTTTGCGTTTCCAACTTTACTCGTTTCAAACATTGGATTTGCATAAATAACGTTTGAGTATTTCAATCTATTTGATAAGTATAAACTGCAAAGTGGACGTATTTTTTTATTTTAGAAGAGTAACAAATGATCATGCAGACCATCGGAGGTTAAGTTATCGCCATAAATATACACATCCAACTTCGAAGTAGCACTCTGGGTTTGCTACTCATGAGGACATAAATGCGACACGCATTTATGTCCTCATCTCCAATGAAAATACGAAAATTGATTCACGATAAATATAATTGTGACGGCGGTACTTTTCCGACATTAATATAGTTCTACCACTTATCAATCTATACAATTATCTTCGAATTATGCATTGACCACTTACCCACTAAATCCGCGACGCTGTTTTCCTGGGCTTGAGGCGCTTACGGCAGGATCCGAAGAAGAATCTGTTAAAGAACAAACATGTTATAAATTAGCAATATTGAAAAAAAATTGTAGTATAGAGACATTGAAAACAAAATATAGATACACTGTGACGTATTGAATGTATAAAAACTATGGAATTTCGTATTGTAAATCATATTTGGCTTAGAAAGAAAAACGATCGATAAAATATTTTTTTATATTCTTTTATGCCCTCTGAACCCGCCGTGATGCCGTTATTTGAGTTTTATTCCTTTTTTATTTATTACCTGCCAGGTGGCTAACAACTTACATACAAACGCAGTTTATTTATTCAAAAGTTAAAAGTTTCAATATATCAGTTTAGTAGTTATTTTTTAGTAACGTCTGTGCACAAAAAGACGTTTTTCATTTAAACTATTTGCGTACATTAATACTTAGAGAAATTGCATGCACCTTAGCTAAGCTCGTCTTCGATTTTTTGCCACTACTAGCGCAATCTTAAGCGATTCGTAAAGTATGAAATCAATATCGCCTCTAAATTCGTATTCTAATAATTACGACTTCTACCCTTAGTCGTATTAGGGTTGATAATCATCCAAGAGATTGATGTAGTTGATAATAATCAAAGCTACGAGATAGTTCACTGAATAGGCAGCAAATTATTAACGTATGTTGGGTTCAGGCGCACTGAGGTTGAATTATGGGGATGCTTTGCGATCACTGCATTCCGACATGGGCTGGCGCAAGTTAGGCTACACACTAAATGCGTTTGTACTGTATACGTAATTACCTAACCTAACCTAATAGGAGAAAAGAAAAATAATTCTGAATTTCGGTTGGAAAAAAACATTATTAATCGATTCACATAACGTGCTAAATATACTGGATACGTTACAGAAGACACTATAAAGAAACTAAATAAAAGAGACGGATGATATCATTCGTAGCATATTGGTTGGTTTATGAAGTCGAAACAGCTACATTAATTGAAGTGCGATACGTACGTTAACTAGTCAGGAAGTATGTTAATTAGAAATATAGTGGTGCGTGCCGCGACGCAATGAGCACTGCTATTGACAGACGTTCGTATCTATTCTAAACAAATAACAAAATTGTAACTGATTGCTTTGTGTATATTTAAGATATACGAGAAAAACTATAAGCTATAAGTTGTTAGAATCTTTGTCTGTTTCTCCGTGTTTGTTCGCGCTTATCTAAGGGCTTAAGCGATTTTGAGTGAGGATTTCACTAATACATTGGAGTAAGATTTACTCAACTTCACATTTAGTATTCGTTTCATTTCGATCATTTTTTATTTTTGTTCTTTTTTATGCGAGAAGAGTAGCAAACGAGCATGTAAACCACCTGATGTTAAGTAGTCGCAGCCCATAGACATATACGTACAACCACAAACACGACCGAAATCCTATCTGAGCTCGAACGTAGATATGTTGCTACTCCTGAGAACTAGGATGGTCGCCCCGCTTCAAAATGTAGTCGGCAACCTCTCCAACCGAAACACAAGAAATGCTTTACGACGGATTTTGAGGGCGGCGGTGATACTTCCCCGGTCGATCTATAGTTCTCCCACCTTCTCTCCTCGTTTATAAATATAAAATAGATAAATTCGAAAGTTATGGGTGTGATTAAATAAGAACTTTTTTTAAAGAAAATTAGGCAAAATCCCGAAAACTGAAGCCGTAAATGAAGCAGCAACAGCTGGCACTATTTTTAAGGTGGTAGCACTTCATGACTTTTGCCTATCACAGTTGTATCGACACAGCTATCAGTGGCTTACAGCAGGTTTGCGCTGTGCTATATTCGGCTATGGAGAAAGTGATGAGGCAGATAACTTTTCCTAGCCAAACTTGTGTTCTACACGAAGTTGGTTACAGAAGTCAAGCAGGAATGTTCGATTAAACATTAGGTAAACCGCATGCTTCTTCGAATTCACATGCAACTTAATTTTACGTGGTGTAATATAAATTACAAAGAATGCAAAGAATGAAAATTTTGGGTTGCATTACTATCAAGTTTCAGAGCTTATGGTTAATTTAAGGGATGGGCAACTTTAAAAATAGGACGAGTCGCCATTAATGGTATTTGTACAACATTTGATTAATTATTAATTACTTACTTTGAATACTTTGAATGTTCACCGCGTATAAAGATTTGAAATCCTACTATCAAGCTCAATGAGAAGTATATTTCTTTTTGCGGCTAGGTGCGCATGATATCTACCATCTAATATAATTTAATGAACTGCATGGAAGCCTATGTATAATCCCTGTACTTTTATAGAAGATTTTTAATAGAAAATGCGCTCGTTAGTCTTGCTGTTAGATGCTTATACGCTTGCACATTGCTTGCTTTACTAACAGTTTCCCATACAAACTTAGACCAAAAGCACGGTGCTTACCGGTGCCTTCGTATTTCAGATTTCGCTATATCTTCTCATCTCCAAATGACTGTAAGATAAACAAGGCTGCTTCTTATGTCAGTAAAAGTAACAGATTGACTCGAACGTGCGAAACCAGTTGGCGACCGGCCCAATTGTTATTTTCTCACAACTCCACAAATGGATTGTGGTGATTTCTGAAGAACAACATTGTGGTTACATTGTCCCGATCACATGAAATGTTATGATAGATAAATTGATTTCTCATTAATATACATTATTTACATTTATAAGGACTTTTTTGCTTCGAAATTATTAACAGGTTTTATGTTACGCATAATTGAAAGATTCGAGTGTTTAAAATCAAACAGACAGGTACATTTACTACTTAAACGAGTGTTTTACCGGATGTACAAATATAAGATAAACCAACGACTTAAAACTCATATCGATGCGTGTTGATGTACGTCATGACAATATATCGATACGAGTGGAATGTTCACAGAATGCGTGTTACCGCCACACTGAGAAAATGCGAGCTGTTGATTTTCTGTGATATGGTTTTGATCATTTTGGATTGTATGCGAAACGGTTAGTACTACATCGTGATGATTAGCGGCCGTATCCGTTCACTAACTAGTGTTCAGGTTATGTCTATGTGGGCGTGATATAACTGCATTAGTAAGTAGTAAAAAGGACCAAAGTATAATTTTAACAACGAAGTAGAACTTCAGGATAAATCGTTCAAAGAATCGTAAAACGCAGACGGCGTATTACTATTACTACTTGTTTATTTTCTATTTTGGGTTTCGTTCAAGCTTGTCTACGCTGTGATTTAATGAGCGGGCGGGTAATGAAAGATTTACAAAATATTATTCATTCAGAAGACCGCCGAGCGCTTGACGAGTACCTACCTACTTGTTTTTAAATTTTTATAGTATACTTATTTATATTGTATTATTGATTTAAGTGTTATTAAGGGTTTTAACTTCATCATCCCTCCAAAATATACTCTCGTTATAGGTGTTACTCTTTTCATACTGACGATAATATCAACCAGAAATAATAGGGTGACATCTAGGTCGTAGTAAAGAGTGCCGGGCAAAGTGAACGTGGCAAAAGCAAACTCGCTAGATCAAAATCTCTCGTTTCTAAAGCTTTTAAAAGAGCGTCGCCGTTAGTAGTATCTAACCACTGAATAACAATTTTCATTTTACTTCGCAGCTTTTGACTATCATCCTTTATTCTTTATTCAACAGAAGGAAGTTCATTTAAGTACCTTTTATCACATTGTTCAAACAGCAAACGTTTTATTTGTTAGTATAAAAAACTCATAGTTTTAATACGTTGACAGGTTTAATGCTAAAGAAACAAGTCTTACGTGCCCGGTCATACCATTCCTTAATGATAATTATATCCTACTTTCATTATAGGCGCTACAACGTAGAAAGTATGCTACAATAATCTAATTACACGTGAAGTGAATCAACGCTACCTACGTGAGGCAGCGGGTTTTCTGCCGAGCGTCCTTCGAGTTCCGGACTCGCGAACGAGCTCACCGGGACGAAGTATCGATTAAAGCGTAGGTATTTCTCCTGGACCTACGTGTAACTAGATGTAGCCGCGACTTTAGCCGCGCGAATTTTAAGGGAAGGGGAAAATGCATACTTGCGAAACTCTCTGGATATATCGTAACGAATTGCGTATTGAATATATCGTAACGAATATAGATATCCTTTAGACGGCTACAAAATGAAATTATCAAAGTATTCAAAACTATCGAGTGATTTTCTCGTAATGCGTTATTTGATCTCAATTAATTCGTAATGACTATTACAATAAGATATTTAAAAAAATATTCATTGTACTTGAAAGGCTTACGAGTATTTTTATAGATATTTATAGGCAATTAAAATTAAGACTAACGTTACATGTCTATTTTAGAAACACATTTAAATCCGACATCACAGTTGTCTATCATTACATTTACAGTATAAACACACAAGTATACAAGTAAATTTGTAAATTTTTTAGTCAGTGAAAAAAATGAGTTCAGGGGTACGTGAATTTAATTCAGTTAATTGGCTCGGGCGCTTCTAATAACAGGGTTTAGCAGATGGCGGGTGTTGACACTTTTATTGATTCCATCAACTAAAAGTTTAAATAGTTCAATTTCCGGAGTAAATTATTCAACGATATTTACTATTGATTACACTAGCAACACTATTTAGGCAGAAGATTAAAATTAATACGGATCCAATTTTCATTTAAAATGAATTTCATCGTGCATAATTAAAATTATGGACTCGTTTATTTTCAAAAAATGTATAAACATATACATATATTTTCTAGAAAATACGTGTATATTACACTCGTTTCGTGATACATATGTATTAATCATATTTGTGCAAAAAATAAGTCAGTCCACGGCAGAATGTTAAGCATCTAAGATTGTAGTCCACGCGTTCAAAACATAGGTAACCCAGTGGCCGAGTGGCGCGATGTCACGGGGCTCCCGCTCCGGCCCGCGTACAGATGCAAAGCTATATTTAAACAGCGGCGTCTACTTCGCTCATCCGTAGCAATGTTAAGGTTGAATTCCGAAACGTTTGCGTCACAGCACCCATGCATAGTTGAAACCTGGGCCGTACCTACCACAAGATGCGTTTGCCTGCGACCTACTTAAAATCCCTCCATTTTTACCACCAGATTATATAAAACAGATAGCAGTGCTACGACATAAGATGTTTCCAAACTAGTTTAGCGCTTCGTGGCTGTTTCTCCAACGGGCTGCTGACAAATGCAAAATACATGTTCACAGTAATTACTACTCAGCATGGAAGTTTACACATTTCGTATGTTATGTTGTTATACGATCATTTATCACCCTATGCAGGGATACTGGCAGACAAACGCATAATGATCACTACCTATCATAGGAGTTTTTTATACGGCTTATTTTAAGTTTTGGTTGTGTTGGTTTACATGCAATGAATTGTAATTACATGAACATTCACCGATATTTTATAATAAAATAAATAGCATTGTTTATTTTCACAGGGCTCGTTTATAATAGCTATCTAACTTATTGTGTTTCAGAGCATCCATCAACCCGAAACGTGAAGTTATGAGTCGTAAATAATTTACTCCATACAACATGTTGAAATTGCATTAAAATAGGCATGCCGTTTTATGCATGTAACTTGTTACTTTTTCTGCAGCTCTTTGTATAATAAAACAGGTTGAGATTTTTCTGATAAGGAAAAATCCCTTCCATCTAGTATAGTGGATCAATAGTGAGCCACAGACCAGAAACAAATGAACAAAGGGATTATAAAGTAAAAAAACAGAAGCAAAAAGTACAATATTTTATGCTCCACCATTAGGATAACTAAATTGATATCTTAAAGGAAACAATATTCTTTATCACTTATTATTGTTCAAAATATTTTGATTTAAGTTACGGTATGAAATGTTTGTTATTACGTGTAATTCAGGTAGAGTTCATAAAACCGTGCTGAATTGAATGAACCGTTGATATTATCATCTGCACAATGTGAAAATGTAAGTTAATCAGTCCTCACGAGCTGGCACACGGGCTCCGTTTTAAAACATATCAAGTCTTCGATATCAATTATTTATTAATGTAGGAGACGTCACCTGCCAGCTACAAGTGCTCGGCGCGGGAATCTCGCTTCTAATATGGAATACTGCCAGAAAACTGTTGGTTGACGTCGTGATTGGTTCACTCAGTAAAATATTGTTCGCACCTTCTCCATATGGCTAATAAGAGACACCTTACATAAATACCGACATCAGTCATCACGTACATAATTACGTACACATACATCTATTCGTTTTCCAAATGAAAATTATTATCGTATTTATCATTTATTTGAACAATCAACATAGATATTTAAGAAATAACAAAATACATCAATTTATTATATAATGGACGAACGTCAATAGCAATAGATAAGCTAAGTTTCATCATTATTACATTGAAGACTAGGCACAGGTATAAAATTTTAAATTAAATCCGAGGTCTTTTTCTATTTTGATAATTCTCATTGTCTGCTTCTTAAGAAGGTGCTTGAGAAGTAACGTCATATAAACGTAATTAATATATTTTACTATGTAAAGAGTATTCTATATTTACGGTTTTTTATTGCTGATATTTCGAACCAGTTGCATGGCTTGTAACATCAGTAATTAAAATTCGTAGATCTTAAGTAGGTACCACTTAGTAAAAGGTATAAGTTCCGCGATGATATTAGTTTAAAATCATGTTCGTTAAGATCCGATAAGGTTCTCAATGAGAAAATAGGGAACTAATTTTTGTGTGAATATAAATTCAAACAAGTCACAAATTGGCTTTCGCAATGGCGCAACGTGGTAAGATGCGCTCCAGACCCGTTCCAATGGTGCCCCAAACCCAGAACGAAAATAGGATATAGGAGAAGCGCAAATTTCCTCGCATGTTAGGTAGATTGTAATCGATTCACAAAGATGCTTACTTTGCGTGCGACTGGGAAATGGATGCGTGACCGTTAATGACAACAATCTTACACGTTCTGTTGTTTATGGGACACTTGGATGGTCCTGGATGTACCCGATATTTACTTGCAAAAAATATAACATATTTCGTAAGCACTGCAAAGTAAGATATACTTTTAACGGAAAGTTGGTTGAATAGGTAGTTTTGAATCTGTAATACAAGTTTACATCTGTAATACACGTTCGTCTTATAATCTTGCACCTTCGTAGGACAATCGTTTTAGAATTTAATAGTAGGTTCAGGCGCCGACTTCAAAACAATATATTTAACCAACATTTAACTAAAGTTATTTCTTACTTTGAAATGCTTATGGATTTGGAAAAAAGAAAAATAAAAGAAATCAAATTAAATAATAATCACCGTTTCAGAAATAATGCGGATTTTTCTTGTGTTTCGGTTGGAGAGGTGCGGTTGCCGGCTACAGATTGAAGCGAGGCGACCATCTTAGTCCTCAGGAGTAGCAACGCATCTACGTTTGAGCGCAGATAGGATTTCGATCGTGTTTGTGGTTGCACGTGGATGTATATAGGTTGCGACTACTTAACATGGTTTGCATGCTCGTTTGCTACTCTTCTCATGTAAAAAAGTACTCTATAATTTAAATTATTGTGGAGGAAGGATATTTTTATATTAGTTTCATTATCGATTTAACCTTTTTCTGTGAGAGATGAACAATGTTTTATGTTGTTTTATTATGGAGATACACAGTTCGCTATAAACGTATCTAAACCAAAATAAGTAGCTATTTAATCCATTATCGGGTAGCGTTGAGCGAGAACTGTTTGCTAAAAGTTCACGCATTGTATATATTTGCAGTAACCATTACAAGCACTTTATAGAACTTTTCTCAACCTCATAAATTTTGTATCCTGTTAAACTAATAAGGTACTTGAAATTAAGGATACTGTAAGATTCTTGATTTTATTGATAAAAAAATCTAGCTTTATTTAATTAAAAAAATCGAAGAATATAAGTATTGAGGATTCATTTTTTAGTCTTATTTATCATATCCTATTGTAGTGATGGTAAATATTTATTTAAGCTAGGTCTTTATGTTAAAAAGGCACAAAATAGGAAATTATCAAATGTGACCCTGTTTCTCTTGTCACTATATATTACAAACACTTTTAACTCTTTTTCTCAACCCCGATTTGTTTCCTCCAAAGCTAGGTACTAGTTAGAAAGTAAAGCGAGTCATGATTTCATCTCGTCGCCTTGAAAAAGATTTAACTTTCTAGCTCAACGTTATAATGATACATCGCAATTTCTCTACAACTATTCTCTGATCACACTTAACAAAATGAACATTACTTCAGATGTAACTTAATCCACCACTTCATAAACGGACTTTAGTTTATTGTGTTGAAAGTACGTTTAAAAGTAAATTGCTTGTAAAAGTATTTTTTCAATTGGAAAATTGTATTATATTATTATCGTAAACTGAACGTTCCGTGTACATATTTTTATATAAATAATGAGTTAATGATCTCCCTAATTTTAAGCTTCCGTAGATAAATACTTAAAATATCAACATAAACTTGAAGAACTTTTCAGTACAATTGAATTGTATATAAGCATGTCGATCTGAAATGAATTAATCGAAAAATCAATTAGAGTAAAATAATCGATTTTTAGATCGATTTGGAATGCTACATAGAATCGATGAATCGATGCATGAACCCCACGA
>DWON01001999.1:0-22130 GCA_018251015.1 Phocides pigmalion okeechobee
CTCTCTCTCTCCCTTTCTCTCTCTCCCTTTCTCTCTCTCTCTCTCTCTCTCACACACACAAATACACACACACACACACACACACACACACTCACACACACACTCATTCGTCTCTTACACTCTCTTCACCTCACACCCATAACTTTCAATACCCTGTCCTTATATATTATTTCCTTCCATCTCCTTTTCGTCCTTCTGCTCTCCTTCTCTCTCCTTTCCTTTCTTTCCATCGCCTTTCTTTCCATCTTCTTTCGTTCTTTTTCTTTTCCGTCCTTCTCCTCTTAAGTCAGTTTTTTTTTTGTAAATTATGTAATTTTACAGGTGTATTATGCGAATACCATCCAGAATTATTTGCTGACGTTACAACACTGTGGAGGACTTTCATAAATATGATAGATGGCAGCACGAGCCAGGTGTCTTTGGTACGTAATAAGTTATTTTTTTTACGAAACAGAAAATTAACATTCAATCCTGACAGTGCTTGTTGCCGCAGCCGAAGTTGGACTGATCAACTGCAGAAGAATAACTGAACTGCAGTTCATCTGCAGTCACATATTTCAGGCGGACTGCTGCTGTACATGCAGTTGTACTTATCCGCGGCCATGGTACCGCGTACTGGCGGAGTTTGCTCTTCCCATTTTATACATTAAGTACGGTAGATGGGTGTGACGATGATACCTCCCCCAAATCTTCTAACACCCTTACGTTCTGCTTCAGAATGCGACATTGATGCGGGAGGAAGGGGGCTTCTACCTCCCCAAAACACAGGATGTAGCATCTAATACCTGAGTCTGTTATTTCAGAATGTAATTAAAGCAGTTCTAGAGGCCGTATGCGGTATGTTCAAAAACTTTGGCTCCGACTTAGTGGTGTCAGAATTATATGAATTCTATGACAAGATGACACCATTGATGGGAAAAAGATCGTTCGATGAGGGCAGGACGCAGCGGAAATGTCATGAAGGTAAAACTTAACACTTTACTTACTTACTTATTACTTGACTAATTAAAATATACTTAACACTTTGACTGCGGGACACACAACTGCTGTGTGTTACTTGGCTAATTAAAATGTACAACATGCATTTACATAAATATCAGCAATAAATTATTCGTTTTTCTATATAGTAAATATTTCTTCGTAGTTTGCTGCACTATACTAGAGAGGTACTCGGATTTGTTCGCGGAGAGGGTGTCAGCTGATCGTCAGTTACGTGCTGTGCTGTGGGATACGCTGTGCGTGACGTCACGGGGTGCTGTTGTCGCTGTGTACAGGACTTGTTACGCTGAGGGCAGTCATATTCAGGTACTTTCTGTCTACTTCCGTTACAATAGTTATCGGAGTATAGAATCAAGTTGTAAGGAGGCGAAGTCTGTACCATCGTTGTATGTACCATGTCAGAAAAAATAGAGATAAGGAGAGGACAAATTGAGAGAGAAGCACAGATTGAGAGATAGAGAAGGAAAGATTGAGAAAGTGCCAATGAGGGATTGAATGATCGAAAGAGAGAGAAGCACAGATCGAGAGAGAGAAGGACAGATTGAGAGAGAGTGAAAACGAGATTGGAGATCAGAAAATGATAGGTCGAGGAAAAAAGAGAGGGGAATTTGTGAGAGAGAAGATATTTATAGCAACACATATTAGAAAAGAATAAAATAATGAGATAGAATGACAAGAAGCGTGCGAAAGAGAGATTGATAGGGAGACTTACTGTGAGTGACTATCAGTGTTACTTCCCATCTGAATTCTTATCCTCGATTGAATCACTTTTCAATGTTTACTCGTAAATATCAGCTGCAAGGAGCGAACGTTTGCGAGAGAAATTGTCAGTAAAATGGATACGTGTGTGTGCATGTATGGATGTATGCAAGGGCAGTGCGTTTGCGTGTTTGAATGAGAGTTTTTCTGTGTAGCAATGACTGCAGTAGATTAGATTTTTTTGTTTGTTTATTGTGAAAGAGTAAGAAACGGTCATGCAGGCCACCTGATGTTAAGTGGTCACTGCAGCCCATGGACAACCACATCCAATCTCAAATAGAACAAAAGTTCTATTTAAAGATGGACGTGGATGCGTTCCTACTCTAAAGGACTAAGATGGTCGCCTCTTTAGTGTGACATCCAAAAAACCTCCATTTCAATGGAGACTATTTTTAAACTTTGCAACGATGATTTAACATCAGGTGGCCTGCACGGTCATTTGGTACTTATGTAACAATGAAAGTTTTGTCGCTTGTATGTTCTATAGTGTGTGTGTTGATAGATAATATGATTGCAACTGATCTATTAGGTACTGAGGTACTGAGGTACCAGGAAGATATAAACTATTATCACGTACTTTTATATACACAATAGAACCCAAAATAATAGTTGTTATGATTTTGTCTGTTTATCTATTTGTTTGTTTGTACGTTCGTGCGCGCTAATCGCAGAAAAAGTGTAAAAGTTATTGTAGTAAGCTTCACTTAACATTTATTGTTCATTCAATTTTTAACCGTTTATAAATAAAAAATGTTAATTTTAAAGTTGCCAGTAAATGAGAAATTTTGGCTGTTCAAAATCTGGACAAACCCAGAAATTTAAGACCACATGTTACGAAGTCGCAGGCATCAACTAGTATGGTAATAAAAACAAGATACCCGAAGGTGGGATCTTATAGCCAATATCACGAACCCAAATGAACAGCTTAAGATCAATAGATAGCGTTCCTTTCGCGTCGTAATCCTTTGCTCGCCCGTAACGGCAAACCGAATGATCCTGTAGGACTCAATTACTCGGTCACCCCGATTTACCCACGACCGAACCAATTTGTAAACGGGACACAATCGGAGAAAACTATCCGCGACCCTCTCAAGGAAAACTCTATTCTATTCCAATGAACTAAAGATTCTTATCGACTGTAGGTGAAGATACATCACCTTCGGAGTCGATATTGTCTAGTCATGCGAGTGATGACCACATCCAACACCCTGTTGTATGAAATGCGACCTTAATAGAGGGTGCTGTGGTTTACTTTCCAACGACTAGCGAACCGTACATCGTATCGGCCGACCTGAACCCCAATTATAGGCCACAAACTATTTTATCTAACACCCGTGTGACAACACTAATCTTATTAGAATCTATTGGAATTGAAAACGGGATTAGAAAGTATGGAGTGCACTTCTTATTTATATATTTACAGATAAAAATAACGGTTTATCAACACTTAAGCTAATAATTAATAACAACTTACTTTTTAAATTAAGCATAGGTTGATATAGATTAATCTACCATAATCATCTGTCAACAGTTTCTCCAACAACCGCAGTTGGGCCGTGACCATGCAACTGATTCGAAATATCAGCAATCAAAAATCGTTAATCATGAGTACCAGGTACAAAATAAAATGATATTATCTGCTTAAATTCATATAAAAAAAATTGTGAGCAATTTTAGTCTTACTGAAAGGAAATGTAGCGCTTTACACTACAAAACTGACGATGGCACCTCCCCGATTAAACCGGGCAAGTTCTATCTTGCAAAATATAAGTAACCTGAATTTGGAATATCCGAAAAGTGAATCTCCTTTTACACACTACAAGAATATCCGAATGAAAATAAATATAATTGAGAATATCCGAAAAGTCAGTTTTCTCGTACAGAATACAAACATATCCGGATAAGAATAAATATAAACAAATGAAATTCAAAATAACCGAAAAATTTGTATCCTTTTACGTACTGCAAACATCTTTGGATAAAAATAAATTTAAATAACCTGAATAAAGCATATCTGAAAAATCAGTCTCCTTTCACGCACTACAAGCATATCCAGATGAGGATTGATCCGGAGGCGTCGGGAGCTATCCGAGGCGCCTTAAACCAATTTGTGGCTAATCCGCGGCCGGATGTAGATGAATTGACTTGTGGGTGCCGCGTTTGGCTATCGGCTTGGAAACAAACAGGGATATGCCACTAGGAGTACATGTATGTTTGATGTTCAATTACAAATTTTGATTGCTCAAGAGCAATGCAATTCAGAAGGAAACTGAAATTTTTGACAGAAATTCTAACGTACATTTTTTGTCATGAAAAAATATGTATAATTTTTAGTAAGTCAACAATCTAAAATACGTAATAATTAATTTTGGATGAATTTTATTTTATGTAATGAAAAATTCTACTTTACTAGTAAAAGAAATTAATGAAGAGAGTAGAGTTCGTAGTAAGTAATATCCTCATCAAGATTATTATCAAAATTATTAAAGTTTGTTTTTTAGAGTTACATTTATTTGTATTTTATAGAAAATAATAAAAAAGGAACAATGAACACGTACCTACACAACTTATAAACCTACTATAAAATAAATATAAATAAATTGTAGTAATATTAAAATAACACATACATTTGAAAATACAAAAAATAAGCACTGTTAAATAAGAAATAATTGTAATGGAATGTTACTTGAGTTTTTTTTTTTGTGAAAGAGTAAGAAACGGGCATGCAGGCCACCTGTTCCTGTCCAATCTCAAATAGAACAGAAGTTCTAATTGAGGATCGACGCGGATGCGTCTGTATTTTTTTAGTTTAGAACTTAGCAATGATAAAACATGCAGCGACTATTTTACTGGTGGTCTGTTTGCTCGTTTCTGCTTACGGCTATTGCATCAAGTACATCAACAGTAACTTGTACTTAGTGCTGTTGCTTCAAGTACGTTCTCAGTAAGTAGTACTCAATGCTATTACATCAAATACATTGCCAGTAAATTATACTCAATTATATTGCATCTAATACATGTCCAGTAACTAGTACTCGGTGGTATTGCATCAAATACATACCCAGTAACGTGTCGGTAAGATGAACAAATATTTTCAATGAAGGAGCTCTGCTTGACGATGTGTCTTTCCCTCCACGCCAAAAAGATTGTTTGCTAACCGCTGTCCGGTGGTCAAACAGTGCCTGAACAAACTTGTAATGTTTGCCTATTGCCCTCTTGGATACTTGCTGTGTCTATGAAATTAAGTCGTTCTCGAGTTCTACTTATGTATGTAACAACACGACACTTGAGTTAATTATCTCACTTATTCATAAAGTTAGGATTTTTAACTGAATTCTTTAAAGGTTATCAATTTGTGGAAATGTTTTTGTTTTTGTATGTTCACTAAATTTTCTTTACTTATACAATTTCGATTTTTATTTTTTTTATACGACTTCAAAACACTCAAACTTTGGAAGGTGGTAGAGCCGTTAGCGCTCGCCCGGGGCGGCACCACCGCCACCCTCATGTCCCACCGTAAAGCAACATGTTCTTCATGCATTGTGTTTCGGTTGGGGCGGTGTGGTTGCCGGATACACATTATTGGAGGCGACCATCTCAGTCCTCAAGAGTAGGAACGCATCCGCGTCCATCCTTAAATAGAACATCTGTTCTGTTTGAGATTGGACGTGGTTGTCCATGGGCTGCAGTGACCAATTCACATCAGGTGGCCTGCATGCCCGTTTCTTACTCTTTCATAATAATAAAAGAAGAAACAACGCAATAAAGGCTTTTCAAATTGAAATTATATAATAGACACCATACATAAGTACTAAAAGACCGATATATGCACAAACAAGTAGTTTGTTTAGGTGCGGTTTGACCGGTGGACATCGGCTTTATGCAAATAGTCTTGCGAGGGGAGACATGTAACGTTCCCTCTATCCCGATATCTTCGTTGCTTGGTACGGGATACACTGCAAATTTGTTCAGGATTAGACTCCCTAGCTACTGGAAGATACTGGGTCGATTTCTCTTTAAAGACATGTACCGTATAAGTTTTTAATAGAATACAATTAAGGAAATTATACTTTTTACTATGTAACGGGTACTCAAGATTAACGCTTATTAATTTCACGGTATCCCCGGACACTAAAAGACACTAGGCAGTTTTGCGTTTAAGGATATGTACTATACATATGATTTGAAAATAATACAGTTAAGGAAATTGTACATTTTATTATGTAACGGGTAACCAAGATTAACGGTTATTAATTGCACGGTAGTTTAGCCGTGACCATAAGGTATGCAATTGGTTCGGAAATCCGCAATTAAAAAGCGTTAATCGTGAGTACCCGTTACATATGATTTAAAATAACTATCATCGTATATCTTAAGATGTACCGGATCGTTGCGATGGTTGTAAGTTAGCAGAAATATGGAACCGGCAATTAGTTTATGTAAATCGCAAATAACGCAAAGTTCAGTCCGTAAAGATACAGTTAGTGTGGTGTTATTATTATATGGAACCCAAAAAATAAAAACGGACTATACGGAGGATAGATAGATTAATCTAATATTAGTATATATCAACAGTTTCCCCCGACCTGTTTAGTCGTGACCACGAGCAATGCAACTGATCGAAATATCTGCAATCAAAAATCTTTAATCGTGATCTGTGTACCGGACACAGTAAAATACCTATCACATAGAAAATGTACGGTATCACCTTAATTAACCAATACCTTACAAATTTCAATCCTTTGTTTCACAATATATATACATGTATACATGTCGTTAAACTATTTGCCTATTATGTGTACATTATGTTAATTGCCTATAAATGTATAATTTCGGAAACAAATACAATTTGCCATTTATAGTGGCATACATACCATTTCGACGAAGCGAACATTAGTCCTCAGAAGTTGCAATAACATATGACATCAAAAATGATTTAACTGCTTGACGCAAAATATGGATCCAAGGGCTGTACTAACCGCTTAACATAACTTGGTTTGTTTGATCTTCTAACATAAAAGTATAAAAATAAAATCTAAACGTGACTTCAGAAATGTCCCGTGATTTTTCACTTCCGAATGAATATTTTATTGAAAAGAAAAAAGTTACCTTCCCACGCTCCTCGAGTATTCTAATCGAGTCAACCGCAATGATTTCCGACAGATCACACAAAACTCCCCTTTTTATCCCTTCACCTTAGTGAACTGGTCTCTTATCTGACAAGGGATGGGTAAGCGATAAATGTTGGACGAAGTCCTCGCTACCGGAAGAGGAAATGTTTGATTTTCCGACACTCCGAGCGAAAGTTCAGGCTCTTTTTTATGTGAGAATAATAGCAAACTAGCATGCAAACCACCCAATAGCAAGTAGTCGCAGCCCATAGACATCCATGTACAATCACAAACATGACTGAAATCCTACCTGAACTCGAACATAGATGCGTTGCTACTCCTAAGGACTAACTACTGCTGGTCGCCTCGCTTCAAAGCGTAGCCGGCAACCGCACCTCTCCAAATGAAACACAAGTAATACTTTACAGCGGATTTTGAGGGCGGCGATGGTACCTCCCCGGTCGAGCTATAGTTCTTCCACCTTTTATTTCCGCTGTCAAAACCAGATTTACCAGATTTTACACCAGACCTATCGGGCCGATCTTTCCCTTGTCCGTGGTTCTATGTTAGAACCTATCGTCCATTTGCAACTCACAATACCTTTGCATGAATTATTGTCATATTAGTTGACGTAAAACATGCTCTAAAATTATTACGAGATCTATAAAAAATAGCATCGATCCATATAATACCCCTTAAATATTAGTAAAACCTATGGCATCAAACTAGAATAATGATACCTTAAAGACGATTATCACTTCCATATCATTTATGTATTAATGTATCCATTTCATTACTATCGACTTTATCTATTCATCATATTAATGTGATTTTTATAGTCTTATGTTCATCTTTTGTCATTCAATTCCCTCTTTGGGGTTGCAGTGAAACAAGTCCTTCCTACCGGATTATTGCCAGTATCGATGGCAAATAGGGGTTGATTCTTGTAAGACTTAAAGGGGATCCACTGGAGCTTGTAAGGAGTGCCTTTTATTGGATCAAGACTTTTGTTGATTTTATCAACGAGGTTGTACGTACTTTGAACGAATTAATTGTATACGTCTTTTGAAGAAACTTTCTTTGAATAGACGAAAGAATGCTATATAAATAAGTGTATGTAGGTGTCCAATTATTAATGTTTGTTCTTTCGCTTGTATTTTTCATTCTACTTTATTATGTAGGTGCCTCTCACTGCTTTTTATTAATTATTCAAACAAATATCGCTCGCGTACTATCATTACGAGCTACCGAGAGGAGCTTTAATTATTATTTATTAAAATAAACGAACGTACAGCAAATCCAGCCTTTATTAATTTCGTCCGCATTCATAAAGCTCTCGCATTTAATTGCTGCATTAACGGGAAAATAAAATATATATGCAACTCAAAGTAAAACTTCGCCAATGAAATTTCACAGGTGGTTTCGTTTAGCAATTAACGATCCCGCAATCCTGCGGTTTCATTCCGAACAAACGTGTCCGCAGTAAACGAAAAACACCCACTCACCGACCGAGAGGGAATGTGATGAAAAAGCCCGATGTCCACATACACTTGAGGAGTAGCAATGAAATTACAAGCGGCGGTCGCGGCCGGTGCGCGTAATATCATTCCATGCGAGTCTTGAAAACGAAATTAAATTTTGCATGAAATGAAACAAAATACAAAGAAAGTGGCCGAACAAAGGTAGACTGGCGCCCAACGCGGGGCCCGCGGTTAGTTAGTCCTCCGAGCCGGACTTATTCGTATTCGTGTGTAATTCGTTTCTAATCATATTACCCTTTTGTTTTCGTACGCTTCTTTGTACGTTGGTTCTTTAACGGTAGCAAGATGGAATGTTATTAGCATCCAGCATGTCGGATAATATTGGCTAATTCCATGCTTTCCTTTTTTGTAACGAATGTAATAATGCATTTTTTACTTTCATATGAATATTCTGCTTCTGAATATTTTTGTCAAAAGCGACTAAGAAAATTAAACTTTAATTATACTTTAGTATTTATTTTAATTTTCTTATATACTTCTACTGATGTCATGTTATCTTCCTTTGGAAATGATGTATTAGTATTATTAAATTATTCAATATAATATCAAATATGCTAATGAGAAATGTAGCCGTATGCCCATTAAGTACAATAATTCCCGACGAGAGTGTAGCCGAATCCAAACTAATTAGCATCGGACGAAAGAGATTTGCATGTTTCATTTCGCCGTTAAGAATGCTAGAAGTACACGTATCGAGCGAGCGGTGTGTCCATTATTAATCAGTCGACGTCGGTCGGTTAATTAGGTCCCTCTATAATGTACAAACGGTTTCGGAAACCCTCAGAACACCAGCCCAGTTATTACATGTGAATTTTACTCTACGATCTCGGCAAATTTCAGTTTTCGGCACTGGGGTTAATAATTCAACGGTCAGGCGTTGGTGTGCAAAAACGAAATCTCTAATGTGAATGGAACTTAGTGGTGTTGGACCTCGCCAGCCAAAATAATTAAAACGTGGCATTAAAAATTCTTACCGGCGAGCACTGGTCGGCCGGATATGTGATAATATTAATATGGGCTCCCGACTCCGCCCGTTCGGCGGGCGTTCTTAGTCGAGATCCGAATCTGCTTATTACGATTACGTTACGTTAGCCAACGTTGTTGAATAATGCGATTGTGGTTTACGTTCTACGGATTTGGTTCGGTTCGTGCGTGTATTGTTGTTCTTGTTGTAACACTTCTAATTCATTTCTCTAAACTTTATTTTCTTTTATTAAACATTACAAATGTTATCATATTGAACTAAGATTTTAAACTAATATCAAAGCGGAATTTATACATTTATACATTGCTCGACTGAAACATACGCTTTTAGCCATGGCCATGCAATTAGATCAAAATATCTGCCATCAATAATGGTTGGTCATGTATATACAGAACTGAATGTATTGTTAAATAAATTATAAATTGAATGCCAAATTAAAGTATTTGTAATTAGGTTTCGATTTATTTTCGATAGACTAGATTAGATTTAACGGCCGTTTCTATCGATTTTAAGAGAATCCTTTGACATTTTCTTATAGCAAACAAGCTTATCTGTTACTTTAAAAAAACATTAAAATTAGATCACAATGCACGGTTCTTTTGATTGTTTTATCAGTTTCTTTTTTGTAAGGCTTATTTTTATCATTTTTTATATAGAAACCGTAAATTTAACGGTAATTTTAACAAAACATTTGTTTTGTAAACGGTTTGAATCTACTATAATTTTCGAGATTGTTTCAGTATTGTATTGTACCCCTTGCGAAGCACTCTTATATGCATTCCGACGGATTTACACTCGAATATTCAACTATGAATGTTTCCTAAATTTATAACAAATAACGTCTCTTATGTTATATGTTCTTGTTTAATTCTTTATGACACATCACCAAATGTGACGCAAAATACTACACAAGTTGAAATGATAAAACAAATAAATTCTATAAAAATGTTTATTTATATAAGTCGTACCATACGTTTTATTCGATTGAAATCTACATCGAATGACAGAATACTTATCCCCAGATTAAAAAAAGGTATTAGAATCCAAAATTACGAGGTTAATCATAGATTAAACACAAGGATATTTCGTTGTTTGGTGGAATGGAGCTTTAAGCAAAACAAAAAGGCTTTTAAATATCTGACGGTTCACAAACTAATGCATAGCACAAAATTGCTGAAAACCATTAAAATGAAACATTTACATCTCACAAAGCGCACTTCTGTCAACTGACGGCAAATCTAATAACGTCGGAATAGAAAATAATTCGAAATGTAACGAAATACTGCCTCCACGTAGAGAGACGTCATATGTGTTGTAATAATGGACGGTGTTATTGCAGTTTTGAATTTTGGTATAGATTAGCTTTAGTTAAATATAACATGGTAGAATTCGTAGTTTACATCGGAGTTAAAATTGCTACATCTATAACAGCTGAATATACTGGATACAAAGAGGAAAGAATTCTTCGTGGTTTGACGTCGGAGGAAACACTGTCATAAGAATACCAGCTGGATACACCTAATATAATGATGGTAAAATTATTTATTGTTCGACTTCGAAGGTAAAACCGTCATCTATTTTTACCTTATAAAGATGGAAGTACCTGTTCCAGAGCTGTGGGAAGGAAGAGATATTACCAACGCACATGTGAGAACGCCTTAAGAAATAATTTGAATCCTATTTGAGATTAATTGAAAATTTTCTTGAGTGACAGAGGTAACTTGCCATCATGTCTGTTTGTTGTTTCAATGGTATAAAAAAAAAGAAAATCGTCAATACAAAACCTGTTTATTAAATTTGAAATATCCAAAGAATTTAATCTTTTTGCAAATTTAAAACTATTTCTTTCTTTCTACTAGTATAATTTAACTTGTCATTTAGTTCATATTAAAAATAAGAATGAATGAAGACAGAAGAATGAAATAGATAAAAGATATGAAAACCAAAATTGTAATCAATATTAATCAAACACCACACTACCTGGAATATTCAGTTGCTAGAGTTCGTTAGAGGGTCGTCCGGGGGTGTAGCTTATCCAATATTTATTAACTTATTTCAAAGAAAATCGTATAATTAACACCATCGCAAACCCCTCGCAGTCGCCGGCGAGCCAAAGGATGCCGTAATAGAGTAATAAGGCAGACACGCCTTGCGAGCGTTGTATCATAGATTATGAAAAATCATTAAAAGTAGATTTTTTACTTATATCAACTGTTGGGTTTTGAGCAAAAATAAGAGGCAACGGATTCATTCGAATATGCACATTAGCGAATATCTTATAGCGAGAGAAGATTACCAAAGTTAAGTAAACTAACATCAAATAACCGTCATTTTTAAATCTGATACCGTTTATGAAACTACTTCGCATAGATTGAATTTATACATTGCCAATGCTGATCAAACCTCAAAAAATGTTAAATTAATTCAAGCGTACCTGTGATTTGTTGTAACTTAAAAGACTAAAGTTTCCGGCTCGAAGGACCAACAAAATGTAACTCTCATATTTACAAAAGCTGAATGCTAAGTAATTTTAAGGGAGAAACAATGTATGTATACATATATAGGACCTTATACGGTTAGACTGGTTAGATTTGAAAATCCATGTGTGTAGGATTATATACTATAGTTTTGTTAGATTTCTATTTGTTAAAAAAGTAAATGCACCAAACATCTCGTTCTTCTAATTGTGACTGTGAAATCTCTCGGATGCACGTATACGCTCGACAGCACATCACCCACCAAATAATCATTTGATTGGCAATATAACAGTTTTGGCAAAACGTAAGGATGCTTCGTATTTCTATATTTCTGTTTGCTCGTAATGCTATAAGGCGCAATACAACTTTTGATCTTATGTATGACAATTTTGATCTAATTTTTGTGTTGTAGCAGCACTGCTACTAAATATCTGCCACTTTCGAAGATATTATAAAATGGTTTCTTTATATGATTTGAAATGATTGAGTCTAGTTATCTAAAGAAATCTTAGAATCTTCTGAAATAGAAAATATGCCTATATAGTAGTGTTCGCCAATTTTGGCCGTGTTTCAAAATTTCGGTCGTGTTTCCGGTTGTACTTGGATGTCTGTGGGCTACGAATACTTTACATCAGGTAGTTCGCATGCTCGTTTGCAACTTACATAAAAAAATATGTTACCAATATGTTTTAATCTCGAGTGTCTCCTCTGCACTCTACATTCTATCTCTCAATTAGTATTCAACTCCTCTCCTTATGTGATCCAAAGTTAATGAGCGCGTGTCGACGGCGTATTTTTGAAACTGGGCCCTTTGAAAAGGCGCGGGCATCTCGCAATATGCTAATGCCACCTGCGAAATGGATATGCGAGAAGAATTGATTATGTTGGGCTAGGAATATGGTTGTTATTCGAAAATATGATCGCTTACCGTTACGATTAAAGAACACGTCGTAAGGAAACTGAGTGTTACCTAAGAGTTATTTATTATGTTCGAAAAGGTAGTAGTAGAAGTCTAATAACTCACTCCTAGCCAAGTAACCCATGACTACAATAGTTCTGAGTAAGTTCTGAGGAAATAGTAGAGTTAAAACTACGATACTCACAAGAAAAAAATGGCTTCTGTATTACAGTATTTTTATGGCATTAAAGTAGCAACGAGCGTGCAGGCTGTTTGCAGCCCATGGACATCCATGTCCAACCGAAAACAAAACTGAATTCTTGCCTGATATCATACATATTTACGTTGCTACTCCTGAGGACTGCTATGGTATCCTCGCTTGCAAGTCTAGTGTTACCAACTACGCAATAGTCCCACAACAGATACGACGTAATGTAGTTACCATTATTATTTACTTTTGTATTAATTTAGCAATTTTAAATATAATTCGTCGATATTTGACTCAATGATAAAACTATATAAAGAGGGTAGCAGATTATTAAAGGGCATTCGAGATACAAGCAGGGGGTAGGACGTTACTCTGTCCATTATATATACTATGTGTGTGTAAAAATTATCTCGGCGTTTCATTGTGCAAAACCCCACAACTGTAACACTAGTTAGCAACTACACCTCTCCTACCGAAACACAAGAACTTCTGGAGGCGGCGGTGATATCTCTCTTATCGAATTGTTGTTCTACCACTTCAATGAAATAATTTAATTTTAAAATGGCTAAATACGCTGTTTTAAAGTCGACGATCATATGTACCAAAACACCATTGAACTTTTACTCAAGCAACCTTTCCAACCAAGGAATGTGATAATATTTTGAGACCTCAATAATCTTAGACTGTATAGTCTTATTCTCAGTATCTTAATAGTCTTAGAGTACAAAATCAAAAACAAAAAAGAAAAAATTGTGACGTATGGAGAACCTTACTCTTTTAATGTCTGTTGAAAAATTACACGATGCAGTACCAGCAATGGAAACAGTATTTCAGTCAAAAATATTTAGAAATGAAATAGCATTTCGCTCAACGCAAAGCAACATTCAAAATTTGCATTTACCTGACCCTGTGCAGAGGTCTCGCTGCTCCCCCTGCGTGTTAAGGTGAGAATTAAGATGTTGATTACACAGCACAACGAGGGCTCGTTACAATTGATTGGAATTATTTATTCAGGCCCTTTGTGCGTGATGGCCTAGATGAAGATGCCTTTGCTCTGTTGCCAATTCCGAAGCCTCTTGGTCGCTACCAGTAAATTATGGAATAAGTAAATCGTATTTTTTATGTTGGAAGAGAGCCTGCAGGAAAAGTGATTTCATCTGGTCCTCAATTGTCTTATTAGTTACTACACTAATAAATAATAATTAGTACATGATCCTTTATATAATTTTAAAAGTATTGTAGTAAACGACGTGTACAATCTGCTTAATTCTATGTGAGACACATATGACCCTTGGCATATAATATCTGTAACCATCCATTTAATACAAGAATGATACCTGACAAAGATCACGCATACGATATTGCTCCTAAAAACTAAGATGCAACATCTTAAAAGGCGGATGGGTCTTTCCTCTTCCTTAAACTAAGCGATAGCAGTGTTCAATCACTGCTATAAAGCAAAAATTGGTGTTGTTGTGGTGCCCTTGACAGAGAATTACAATAAAATCCACTTTATCTTCGGGAAATAGCACATATTTAATCTGTGTTGTAATCAGCTCATTAATATACCCTGAATTTAGAGAGTCCTCTTAAAGTCTTTTAGAAAGTCGCACATCAAAAGTAGTTATTGCCTCGAATTGGTACATCTACAAACAAAACTCTTCATAATTGTAGAATATTTTTTTTGCAAAACCTTCTGTAATTACTGAATTGACTCCTTGAACTGGACCAACAAGTAAATTAGAATGGTTAATACAACATTATTCTTCACAAAGGAAACGAGAATATAACATAAACAAATGCAAGTATACTGCTGACCCAAACAGAACTTCCTTCCCCTAGCGCCTTCATTCCAATTAAGGTGAAAATTAAGATGTTGATTACAGCCGTGGGCGCGATTGATCGGAATTATTTATTCAGTGCCCTTGATTAGGTTAGCACCGCGTTCTGCCTTATTGAGCCACTTGATTGCTATCTGTATCTAGTGCAGGGCTTCTTTAAGGGCCAGCATTAACTATGTGTTGGAGAGTGAAGTGAAAATTTAGACTAAGGAACCGTTGCTTCTTTGGGGATCTTGGGCTATCTACTCCGACCACCGGGAAGAGGACTGCTCAACCCAACTTACTTGACGACCAGTCCCCAGCCTTAACGGCAGAGTATAAGAGTATAGCACCGGAGACAGTAGATGCCTGGACGATTGCCTGGGTAAAGTATTGTTACTCTTTAGGACTAAAATCAAGTCCCCTAAGTGAACCGGCAACAAAACCCGTCCACCGAAACTTTTCTCTAAAAACGGGTGTGTTGGTGGTACAACCTCGATTGAACCGTACAGGTTGTACACAAGTGCAAATTATTGAAATATCTGTTCAAAATTCATTCAACTAGACTTTACTCTCTCAAAGAGTTGCTCGCAGATACCTTCCTCAATGCCATATCAAAACCTTTTACAGCCTTCCCAAATAAGACATGAAAACCAATGATGGAAGAGCGTCACATCAAAGCCAATTACCATCGCATCAGTAGTACATCTGCATTACAAATCCCGAAAGAGCATCCGTCTGTGTATGACTGTCATAACGGGTTGTACAGTGGCACTCAAAGTAAGTCCTGAGAATATGACACGTCATATCTTATGGTTTATAAAGTTATCATGTTTTAAATAGCTGTTTTAGTTTTAAAATAGTTTCGTAACAATATACACTGAAAAACATTTAAAAAAGTTATCGTAGATTATCACAGTGAGACTACAATTAACTTCTATAGTTATATTAAAATCAATAACTATACTTACCCAGACAACATAAACAGCATTAATCCAAAATCGTTAACAAGCTATGTTGTTCTTTGGTTTTTATAAGTTTATTTTCTCGTATCCAAAAACGAATAATCATCATGTATGCTACCTATTTGTGAAGTGTAATTAAAAAAACCTAAGCTAATTTGGCTTTTGAATGACGATATTGATTTAAGATCTAGCTAAAATTCAGAATAATTTAACAGATAGAAATAATTTCGCTTTATTTTTTAGTTCTATTATGCTCTAAAGAGTTTATCGATTGTTCGCTATGATTTTTAAGATATTTATGTAGACCATCAAAGATTGAGTGCCACTGGGTTATTAGCCACGGGTTGCCCTTATCACACCGCATCTTGTCATTCCAGTTTTACGATCAGCATTCATTGTTTTGCGAGCTCATCACACAAAGAGGGGGCGGATTCGAATCGACATTCCGTATAAGAGCTTGTAAAAACTCCATACGCCAATACAAACTTGAATTTCATGCACATCGCTAATTTGCTATTCAAATCTCACCTTTGTTTCATTTCTAATAAGACTCAAAAGGAAACCTCCAAAGTTTGGACGAAGTGACGAGATAAAATTGTCACAAGATGGAAGCACCGGGATACATACTTGAATTATTTAGGTGGCAATCGTGCGTCCGTATTCTGATCGTTACTCTCATCAGAATCGAATGGGACCTTGTTGCTGTCTCTTTAAAATGCGAACAAATAAAAGGGATACAGACACCGTTACAAACGGGTTATTATCTTTGTAATATTTACAGGTTACGATTCTTTTGGGGTCGCGCGCTTATTATTATCGTTCATGCAAATAGATCTGTGGGTGCCAGATAATTTCTAGCCTGAATTTTACCTGCGTTTTGGTGGAAAGATGAGGTTGCTGTCTCACTTACAAATGAGACGACCACTTCAGTCCTCGGAAGTAACGTCAGCTTCAAGTGGTACTCTTGTTTTTATGGATTTGGTTACAGATGTTTTATTGTTTTTAAAAAAATGACACCGAACGGCAGTGACCAACTGCCATCAGACAAGTTCAAGGTACAATACCAATAAAATTGAAAAGACATTATTTTTGAGTTATACTGAACACAAACAAAAATTAGAATCATTTAATAAACAAGAAAGTCGTGCTTAGACACACATAAAAATTAAAATTAAGAAAGTGCACACCTTTGAGAAATCTTTGTAAAAACTGTTGTGATTTTATCGCAGCGAATGCACATCTGTCCTCATATACGAACCTTATAAGCATTACATAGTCTGACATCATCAGCGCAACGCAAGAACAGACAGAACAGAATGGAGAGGCAACGGAAAAAAACCAGGAAAAGAAAATGAGAACAAATTAGCACCTTTCCCTCTTGGCATAGGTGTCTGTCGAACGGGTGCAAGACATTTTTCCCTACCCGCTGGCCGGCACCGCTCCGTAAATTAAAATGTGAATAATTAACACGACCCCACTGGCCCCCCACCCTAGCGCCACCCGATGTATTAGTTTTAAGCTCTCGCTTCGTATGAACGCGATTTAGGGTGGATGTAAGTGAAGTAGTTGACGTTTGGCATGCTAATCGCTGAGAATTTTTAATTGAAATGGATTCTGACTCGGATTTCGTATTTGGAAATGGTATGTTATTTTTTAAGTAAGGAGAGTAGCTAATGAGCAAACGGACAAGCTGATGTTAAATGGTCGCTGCAGTCTTATACATACAACCTCAAATCGAACGGAAGTCCTGTCGTAGATCGTACGCAGATATATTGCTACTCCGGAAGATGATATTCACATTTTAAACTAATATTGCGGAATTTATTTGGGTTTGTCATGGTCACCTGTCTTGCAAGTGTAGCCGGAAACCACATTTGTCCATTTGGAAAACGAGAATTGGTTTACGGCGGATAACGAGGGCCTCATGGGCACCTTTCCTGTTTAAAAATGGGATTAATTAACTGTTCTAATTTCTTACTTTAAGTTTATGGATTTATTACGAACTATAAAAAAATGGGGACTAAATGAGCTTCACTTTACTTACATACTACATATATAATATCTATGATTCTTTTGTTTGTCATTGAATTTCTAAAAGGCTGTACTAATTTTGTTAATATTTATATGCGTGCGTGTTGTATGTGATGAAATTGTATCATCCAGGGACTATGAGAGGTCCCTCGTTTCAATTCACAACGTCTAACGACTAATCTTCATCGAGACAAAGTACAATACAGAGAACACGCCGATCAACACAATAAATCTATACAAATAAATAAAATTGTGAGTGTGAAAAAGGAGTGGCTATTTGTTATATTAAATTTAAAGGTGGGGGAACTGTAGTTCGATTGGAGCGGTACCACCGCCGCCCTCATAATCCGCCGTAAAGCATTACTTATATTTCGGTTGGACAGGTGCGGTTGCCGGCTACACTTTGAAGCGAGGCGACCATCACAGTCCTCAGGAGTAGCAACGTATCTACGTTCAATAGGATTTCGGTCGTGTTCGTGGTCCTACGTGGACGCCTATAGGCTGCGACTACTTAACATCAGGTGGTTTGCATGCTGGTTTGCTACTCTTCTCAAAAAAAACTAAAATTATAGCTTATTACTAAATGCATACAAGGTACATATACCAAAATAACATTTTTACTACCTGTTTGTTCCGGCTAATGTCCGGAACGGCTGCACCGATTATGAAGGGGGTTTTACTGGCAGATAGCCAGCCAATGTAATAAGGAGTAACTTAGGCTACTGTTATGTTAGAATTGTATAAGATAAACGCAGACGAAGTCGCAGGCACAGCTATTTTATAATAAAATGAAATGTATTTTTTTTTATTTTAAGTCCAGGATAACCTCAGCCGGGCCTACATTTCAAATAGCAAATAACACGCAAAATTGATCACTGCTTTTGACTATTAAAACGAAAAACTGGGGTTTCCCACATCAGGATACCGTTAATTATTAATCGCGTTTGACAGGTGCAAAGAATTGGAAACGGTATTCATTTTATATACCGACGCAAAACCGATAATTTATGTACGTCTATATTGAATTTTGAGTCTATCACTTAATTCATTCATTTCAATTTCCCCACATCTGTGATGCGACTGTGGGAAAAAATATGATGTTCTCGAGAGAAGTTGTAAATTTCGGGACCGCGGAAGAAGATTTGCAAACCGATATTTGAGCGGTGGTATTTCCTCGGTCGGTGCGAACCTACAAGTACAACTACTATTAAATCTTGTATCGTTTTTCACTCAATCCATTCATTCCAATTTCCCCACATCTGTGATGCGACCATGGGAAAAATATGTCGTTTCGTGTAAAGTTAGGGACAGCTGAAGTAGATCTGTAAGCCGATATTTTATTCGGATCCTGTTCGCTCCTGTTCGCTTATTGGACCGTATTGTTCTCTTAGCTCGTTTTACCTTGCAATGCAATTTAGTTTTAATTGTTTAAAGTATGTTAAACGGTTTTTTAACGCGTTTAAATTGAGCATAGTCTTGCAGCTTGTGTTGATTTTAATAGCTCATGAACCAGGGGCAAATTTAATGCTTCTGCATTGCCCCTCTGGCGTTAACTAGTGGCATGCTTCACAGAGGTAACATCAAGCTTGATGCTCGTCCACTGCAGTTTGGTGGATAGAATGATTTGCGTGGCGGTAGTTTTTTACCTGCATGGATGGTTATCTCTGCTCATTTCATCCACGGAACTGCAACTGACGTTCATGAAGTATCTTGATACACCTCTCTAAAGCATTTTACGAGTGATTTGATAGAGGATTAATCATAAAAATCTGTTGCTCGTGGTCTATAAACTTTGTTGGAGACCCTATCGGTTTGTTAATTATATTTATATATTAAATCTCAAAACAAGACACAAGAATTCCTTCATGATGGAATATGTAATTGGTATATTTTAGACAAATTGTATTTTTAACATATATCGGGTACTCACGATTAACAATTTTTGATTGAATATGATAATAATGAAGGCTAAACACGGGCAGTTTAGCCGTGACGACGAGCCTCTCAACTGCTTCGAAATATCGACATCATCAGCAAGTATCGTTTACCGTGAGTACCCGGAATATGGTGAAATTTATATATCCCGCAATGATATAAGTTTATAATCGTATATGTAGAGTCGTTCAATACAGACCAAATAACGGATATTGACTAGTACAATGTTAGACCTCCTCACACACCACCAGAAGCCTTCACAGCACTGCATGCATATTGAACGTCACGCTCTGTAATAGAATAAATGAATAATCCTATTTGTCTATTCCACTCACCCTTTCTGTGAACGATTTTAATTATTGTTATTCTTTATTCATAGATACATGTTGGGAGGGTAGATATTTTAATAAGTAGCGAATGTGTGAGTAAAACTATGGAGCTAATGGTCGTTCCAGCCAATGGACATCCACATCTAACAAATTATGTCCTTTCTGAGGTTATATGTTCCACTGCGTTGTACTTTTTTTAAATAAAAACGAAAGTTTTTATTAAAACGATTTGATTTAAGATTATTCGTGGAATTAATATGATCTAAATTATCTTTTCTTTTATACTTTTCTTGTTCAGGGCGTATGGGTATTAAGTAGACAAGTAAAAAATTAACTTTAGTACAAATGTATCGTTAGGTTTTTTGTAAAGTGAATTAAATTAACAGGTCTAGTACAAAATAAAAATTAATAAAAATACAATTTCCTGTTTAATTTATCGATACCACGTTCAAATATTTTAACGAACTCCGGAATAAAATATTAATATTTGCGAACCATTCTTTATTTTTATTACGATCGCGTGTGGTCGGAATATTATCACCGTTTCACAATTCATAACGTTTGATTACGAACCGTACATCATCGTGCTTTTATTGGCATTAGAAAAAAGCGGACCAATCGGCGGCCAACGGCCATTGTCCCGTTCAAATAATCGTAAATTTCCAACGGACAAAATATAATAAATTGCCGATGAGATCTGCGAAAACACTTCAGCAAAAATCTATTTCGTTTCACAACGAAACAAATAGACTCTAGATCGGGGTGTTAGAGCACAGAATGGCTCGGGAACACTTTCAGTCGCCCGCAAATTAAACTCCGGCAGTCTATATTTGCACTCTGTACCCTTTGTTGTCGGCTTTTTTCGGTTGTTTCCGCGTAAAGGCTGATAGAACACGTTTTTCAAATCATTAAACAGTTTCGACCATAGCGGTCGCGGTTGGCGGAAAAAAGGAGAAGTATTTAAAAAAGTAAAAAGAACGTAAAAAATCGCTGGCCTGCGAACATGCCGAGGTGATCGTTGTTTCGCCACGATAATACTGTACTGGGATGTGGACCTTTTGGTACTACATTGAATTATATTTTAACAAATAACGCAAATGTCATAAAACATGTTATTATTTCCTTAAAACATAAAATATAGTTTTATAAGAGTTTTTTCGATGTCTGCGTTTCTTTAATTTATCTATAGTTCAGAGTTGTTATTGTGTAAATATTTAAAATATGATACATGTAATACGCCTGTAGGGTAATACTGACGCGTATGCCGTGATGGCAAATTATCGATTTCTTATGCCGTCATTTGTATACAGAAAGAAAGCCGAAAAATCTATACGTCACGAGACGCCCGGCAAATTTTAAAACATCGAAGTTGATGATTCAAATACGTTCTGATAAAAGATAACTAATAATGAAATGTCGAGTAAAATAAATGAAAACGCAGTTTCATTAATAATGTAAATATTTATTATTATATGTATGTAATATAAAAAATGTTTGTTTTCTCTCTTATTATAATTATGTATTATACTTACATACACAATATTAATACAAGAGAAGTAAATAAATAGTAGAAAACGATAGCAAGACATATGACATCGTAAAAAGCGTAATGCCATTTGTCCTATAGTTCGGTGTTACAAAGGCGCGCCAATATATGCAACATCAAAAATATAGTATCAAAACTCGCGGTCACAGTACACTTGGGTCCATCAGCTATCTCTCACGTGGCGCGTCAGCTATCGACACTGCGGGCTTCACGCGTTCACACTTCTGCTGACTGACGGACATACAGATTGAGTGAACCTGTTAGTGGATCGACTAATTCGAATACACTCGGTTGACTGGCAAAGGTCACTAAGTAACATTGGAGGTGAATTTGAGTTGTTATCAATTTATTTTAAAAGTGGCAGAGCCGTTAGAGCTCGCCCGGGGCGGCACCACCGCCACCCTCATGACCCGCCGTAAAGCAACATGTTGTTCACGTATTGTGTTTCGGTTGGAGAGGTGTGGTTGCGTTACACAGTATTGGAGGCGAGCATATCAGTCCTCAAGAGTAGGAACGCATCCGCGTC
>DWON01002000.1:0-22130 GCA_018251015.1 Phocides pigmalion okeechobee
GTTCGAGCTCAGATAGGATTTCGGTCGTGTTTGTGGTTGTACGTGGATATCTATGGGCTGCGACTATTTAACATCAGATGGCTTTGCTCGTTTGCTACTCTTCTCACATAAAAAAATTCGTAATTCATTTTGTTTCTGAGAGTATTGTATTTTTATAACGATGAAATAGATTTTTGTACGTTATATGCGAGTATTATTCAATATACTGGGACGTGCTGTGCGGTTGGTTATTGTGAGCTGTATTTACAAAGTAAAACGATACGACCTGAGCTCAAGAATCGGTGCAACCATGCTTACTTCTGACCGTTATTTTGTATAGTATTGCTTTTATGTAGAATGGTTCTTAATTCATAAAGCTTTTTGCCCGACTCCGCTCGAGTCTTTAATCAATTATGCAAGTAAGATGTCTTCTAGAGTACAACTTAAAAAAACTCGATTGCAAAAACTATTACTATTAGGCGTTAAAATGATAACATGAAGGTGTTATGGTAAATGGATACAGTTACATTGTTATTTGCTGGCTATTCGGTACTCATATTATTTAAAATATTGCGATACTTCATATTTTAAAGTCTGTCAGAATGTTAAGGTGCGTCATTGAATGAACAGTTAGTTGCATGTGCAAAATACCACCGTCAAGAAATTGCTTTTTTAACGTAAGTATGTATATTAAATTAATTACATTTAAACGATTTATATAACACACTTTCCACGTTTCAAATTTTATTTATACATAGACAATGGTCTACGACTAATATAATTGTGATATACAGACTGACAAATTGATGTGACGAAATTATAAAAATTCCATTTTGCTATTTCAGATTCCATTTTTGATATTTGGCTACGAAACCAAAAAGAAGGTATTTAATATTTTAAACTATTGTTTAAAGAACCAGTCTAAATCAATTAAGCTATGAATTAAGAATAATACAGTTTGAAAGTACAGACAAAATCTAAAGTCTTATTTAGTAATACATAGTATTTTGTCGCACCAGGACACCGAGTTGGCGTGGCCGACTCGGGTGCTTGATGCGTAGTGACGGGTGTCTCGACAAAGTTTATCGCTGTCTTCACAGCGACTGTATTATTACCTATCAGGTATCCGTTCCACGCTTTGTACTTAACACATTGAGAACATAGTTTTAATTAACATCATACAAGAAGCATTGACTGTTAAAACTCTGACCTCAAATATGAGGGTCCCCGGATCGAATAATTGGCACGCACTTATGATTTGTCGATTTTATGTGCATATAAAAATTAGTTATCATTTACTGTAACGTTGAAGGAAAATATCGAATCATACATTCCTGATTTTTTTTTACAAAGTTCTCAAAGGGATGTGAAGACTACCAATCTGCACTTGGTTAGCAAGGTGGAATATATCATAATCCTTCAATATAGGAGGAGAGAATGTGTTCCGTAGTGTATGAGTTATAAGAAGATGACGAAAGAGAAGGTATTGTAAGATATAACATGAGTTGTTGGTATGTTTTGAGGACAAATCTGGTAGAAGGTCACTAATTACGTTTTCAGATGGCAATGTCACCATATTGTATTTTACGACTACTAATAGTGCAAGATGATTTTTGAGAATCATACTATGGTTTTTATTGAAAGTTTACCTAAACTCCTACACATTGTAGATGAATATCTACCGACTCATTTCTAGATAAAAAAGAAGGTTAAAGTGAAACTAAATTCTCAGTCTTAATAGCCAAAATATAATATTAATGATAGCTCATTTAGAAATAATATCGCAAATGGCAGTAGAAAGCAATATTACTTTACTAATGATATTTTTATATGTTATTTAAATATGAAAGTTGGGTCAGGATGTTTGTGACCTTATAACGCCTTAATGGCTACACATATTTGAATTAAATTTGATATTTCCTAGATTTACTTGTAGGCTAATAGTTAAACAGTAAGTAACAAATTTTGAAATTAACATTAAGAAATATTTTCTTTTTTGCTACTTAAGTTATTAATAATGTAAAAAAATACTGTTATTTTTTTGTATCATTATTATCAATTATTATATTGCCGTTGCTGACACGGGTTCCTTTAAGTTCTCTACGCTGGATAATTACGGATTCATAGACTTCTCGCAGCTTTGTGACTTTTATGGAGAACTCACAGGAACGCACGTCCTTACGATGTTTTCCTTCGACGTTAAGGTATTACATCATTAATTTATTATATATAATTATTTCGAAAAATCAGCGTGAAATGACGGAATCTTAGCACTATCAGTGTTTGTTTGTATACGTTTAATTGTTCTTCCTCAAACCGCCTATTTCTTTTAAACGAAAGATAAACTTTAATTCTACATAAAATATTGATATAAATATTCAAACAAACTGTTTTACACACAAAAGTATTACAAGAATGTTACAAAAAAGTGTCTATCAGTTTCTGAACATAACACGTTGCGTTCAGTGAACAGCACGCGAGATCGTAGTTAGCCATAAAAAGAAATTATATCATAGAAAAAACCATTAAACATCGACTCGATCACTAATCAAATTATGTTGCGATGAAACTCATCAAGTAGAAGGTTCCAATTATAATTAATAGTTACATATATCTTCGCGGTAAAAATTATGATCATTAACGTCGAGGACGTCTCCTTAGGACAGGTTTAAAGGCTTCTAATTATTTCGAGCTAGATGCGTCGCCTAGAAAGACGTCATTTTTATTTATAAGTGTAAATATGTGCGTGCAGACCATCTTATGTTAAGGAGTCGTTGCAGCTCATAGACATTAACATTCGGTTTTAAAGAGAGCTCCATCAGAGGCCTTTCGTTAAAGCCTTGCTCCTAATATTAATTATTAAGTATTGTATCGATTGTGAATGATCCCGGCAACAACCCCTGCAAACGAAACATAAGAATTGAGTTACGGCTGATTATGAACGTCGCGGATATATCTCTCTGTTAAAAATATACTTTGTCAGTCTTTTATTGGAGTCGATATCGATCGTAGATGCGTGTATTCACGTTATAAATCATAATGTAAGTAGGGACAACACTAAAACGTGTCACGAATGTTCTTGTTAATTTCGTGCGACGGCCCCACGCTGCGCGCACTGCAACGCACAAACAACGTTCAAATGCGCGACTGCGCCGACCGTCACCCGACATTGCTGCGTCGGTGCGCTATTGTACATATCCGGAAACGTCGCGTCGCCGTGTCGCATCTAATGCGCCGTCCTTTAAACCACTGATTCTCAACTTAATCAAAATCTCCTACTTAACCGAAAATTAAATACTATCCTTACGGCATCCAACACTGCTATGTTGCGCGGCGCAATACACTTGCGGCTTGTACACACCTGTGTTGTACGTGCAAATATGTTTGGATTACGGGCGAACAAAGGTGCTGTGTTTACGTCGACACTACAAGACTAGGGGCGTCACAACAACATTACGTCTGTGAATTGTCGGCGCTTTTTCAGTCTAGACAGATACGCTCCAGTTTAATACCGCCTTCCACCGCGCTAAACCGATCTAATACCGCAATCAAAGTGTTAACATCGTCATGAACCCCAAAAAAGTTGTCGGCAACAGTGATCGTTCGGTCGAGCTTGTTAAATGTTTAACACAATTTTCCTTTACAAAATATTTATTGCGATTACATTTAATGTTACACATAACAACGGATAATAGTATCGCGGGTTTTAAAGTAATCAAAACGAGTTTAACATTAACAATAACTTCTAAATCAAGATATCGATCGTTGTTTGTGTCTGCACTAAGCATTTACCTAGGTTGTTTAAATATATTCTGCGATTATCCTTACATTACTTGTAACGATATTAATAAAAATATTTTATTGATGTGATTTTATTAGTCGCGGCAAATGGGTTGCGAACCGTAGCATCACTTACTAACCTTTAAATTTTATTAATTATATATACTATTACATATTATTACGATAATTCTGGGGGTCGCCACCCATGATTTGAGAAACAAAGACAAAAAACAAAGAGAGTCGCCCTCGATTACACTACCGCCGACTGAATCGCAAGCTGCATTTGGATCTCAACTGAAGACCGTGTTACGTGATATGATTTAGCACCGCTCGTGACATATGCGAGTACGATGGTTTGCGCGCTCAATTCTACGAAAGTGTACATTTATTTTTCTCCGATAGTCGATTCTGCTTTAAAAATGTTTAACATGTAGTATAAGAACAATGTTAATGGGTCTATCTAGATAAGCGGTCTCGGGCCGGTATCTCGTACGACGTAAAACCATTTTATTAGAGGTATGTTGTACTCGCTCGCGGTTAAACGCGTTTATGAAATGCGAAACAATGGCCAAACCAAAAGGAAGACAATCTTTATTGTTCATCTTACTTTATTTCGATATTGTTGTTCTATTTAAATTGATTTTCACCAAAGAAGATAAAACTTAACTTTATGTCGAAACGGTATATCAGAGTATAAAGCGAGAAACCCGTAACAACGCTTGTTCAATATTGGATTTAGCCATAAACGTGCCGACGCAGTAAAATCACCGCGCAAATTCACCGTTTAAGCTCGTGAATGTTAATTGCTAAGCAAAAATGTGTATTTAGAGTTGCGAATAAACGTTTCCGTATTCCTATGGACGGTGTAACAGTGAAATGTATTTAACGCCACCGCACGTAGTGGACTTGCGCGAATTAAGCACGATTGCATCACGACACGGACGATTGACGTTAGGAGGGCGTACGAACAATAAGTTGCATTTAGTTAGATCTGCTGGAGAATGGAGAATGGGGTCCCACGGGTTTTGTCCGGTAGTAGTGTCACGTCAGTGTTGCGACGTAGGCGGCGATCGCGGTCTACAATGCCTACAATGCGGTGAATGCCAGTTCACCAAAGACACCTTTGTATTCCCATATATTTAAATTTAATCCATGTGAGAACATATCACGAATATATGAAGGATATAAATCTATGTTGGCTGTTTATTTAGCAACGAACCTTTAATGTGAATAATGCTTAACACTGCGCAAACTTCGGTGGTATGTGGTGTGGGAAAGAGAAATTTGCAATGGTGAGACAGCTCGAGCCAATGTTGACCTCACGATTTCAATTGTCCATGCGAAATGTTACGAAGAAACTAAACGATGTCACGAGCGATACAATTCTAGTTTAAAATTCAAGGTCAAAAATGTGTTCACTGTAATTTTATTAGGTGTCACAGGGGTCAAAGCATGGCTCAAGTTGAGCGGAGCTTTGAAGAGTTACATACGAACATTGCACTTTGTCTACGGACGTGTGGTTCATTTCTCGTGACACATGCATATGTGAACATTCAATTGCCTGACATATAACTTTTACTGTATTTTTAAGTTAAAATAATAATAAATGGATTGCTATATAGTGGATATGCAAGCTAGTTATAATATTATTTAAGAAGGCAGTTGAAAAGTACTACAACTGTGTGCACTAGAAGTTCCACTTTGTACGCAGTTTTGTTTGATAATTAATGTGGTTGTCCATAGCTTGCAGCGACCACTTAATATCAGCTGGCCTGCACGCTCATTTATTTCTCTTCTAACATGAACAATACTTGCAGTATACCAGATGTTCCACTTGAAGTTTTATTATATTCGCTGTCAATAAAAAAAAGAGAAAGAGAAGGAGTTACTAAAGTACAGAAAAAAGAGAGCAGGAGTTACTCACGAATGATCCTTGAGTATCGCTTCGAGGCGGCCCGAGTGTGTGTTCCACACGTACGCGGCGCCGTCGGCCGCGCCCACCGCGAGCAGCCGCCCGCCCGGCCCGAACGCCGCCCGCGACCAATCGCAACCCACCTTGAATGACTCGTGACTGCCGATATAAATCATATTCAGTTTTATTACATTGTTATGTACACTACATATTTTGAGTGGATTTATGAAGAAATGAAAGAATTATATTAGGTAACGAGATAAGGTTGCATTGCAAGTGGGTAGAACTGTTCGATCGAGGTTGTAAAATCGACATGACTATTTCGAGCTTGAAGCTATTCTTGCGTTTTAATGGAAACGTGTGGTTGTCAAAGCACAAGAGTACGAGGCGGTCATCTTGTACCTCAGATGTGGGAATGCATCAGTAATCGACCTTAGGCTATAGTCCTGTTTTATGTGCATGATTTTTAATGATTTATTAATAGATGCTTATGGACAGAAGGAAACATTTACTGAATTAAAGATGAAATAAGGGTAAAATATTTGACAAGAATCTATAAATATTATAAAACACAGTCCCTCGTCGCGTTTGTCTGTCTGTTCGTCATAAACTCAAACACCACTGAACGGATTTTCTCATGGTTTTCAATAACAGGTAGGGTGATTCCTGAGGAAGGTTTTAGTGTTACAAGCTAAGATTTTTCGAAATTGAGAGAGAAATTAAATAATCATTAGATGCCCGTAGGTAGGTAGTAGGTTGTTTCACGATTTTATAATTATGTAAAATAAACGCAGATGAAGTCGCGGGCGCAGCTAGTATAAAATAAAGTTAAATTCATCCTATAAAAAATTGCACAATAATCATTTGTCCAAAAAGTCGATTAAATTTAAGATAGATCGAAATGGAAGAAGTCGAGCTCCGTAATTTAATAGACATAAATTGAGTTAATTAAATACCAATATTAATGGTAATAGATTACACATACTAATCAAGAATAAAAAGAGAAACATTTAATAGATATGAATACTAAAAAAGCCTTTACAAATGTCAAAGGTATTTTTTAACATTAGCAAAATTGAAAGTTAATGAATTTAAACTTAATTTGCTGAAAGTCGATAATATCTTAAAAGGAAAAGTATTTAATAAATTAATAGGGTTAGTACCTGTTATGAACAGGTCCTGTCATCACATTACTTATCTATAATCCGCCATAATTTAATCCATTAAGTTACGTAGAAATTTGAATAACGTCCTTTATATTTATTTATATATATATTTATTTATATGATAATACTGAAATAGTTTTACATTCATTTTCATACACTTATTTATTCAAAAGTACGCTATTCATGAAATAACTTTTGTTACCTATGAATTATAATTTTCTGTAATTGTTTATATTAGGTACAGTACTTATATTAGGTACAGTAAGTACAGAAAATTTAAGCTTAAATAAAAAATATATTTTAAAATATAATTAAAAATAGCTTTACATAAAAAATAGCAAATATTTGATTACCTGAAAGATCGTACAATGGTGTTCATTCGCAAGTCAATGAGTTGTATCGTATCGTCCCGAACACACGCCAACAGGTAGTTGCTATCTGTAAAATCAATTGTTTTTCTAATAATAGCCTAAGTATATTAATTGCATACTATTTTGAAGTACGAAATAAAAAACCACTTAAACCGTTAGCATCAAGATATAATAAAATTGTAATGTATATACGATTTGCTTCCGAAAAATGGTAGAATTCGACATAAATTTCTTAAGGTTTTAACGTGCGTTCGTAACATGACGGAATGTATTATATATAAAAGGAAACGTATAAAGGAGAGACACAAAAATAAGAAACCGTTACTTAAGCACGGACATTATCCAAATAATGTCATTTTAAATCTTAAAATCTACGTATCTCGAGATGTCAATGCTGCTTTAATGCAAAGTTATGCGTGGAATAACGGACATTTAAAACTAATAAATAAATAAATATGTAAGAGGCGCGACAGATTGCAAAATTATACAAATATATAGATACGATTGTGACAATTTGCTACGGTTCATGTTTTATAAATTAATGAATGTATATTTCCATTTATAGTATGTTCTTGTGATAAATTAATCTCTTGTTAAGTGAAACTGGCTTTGGACCGAAGACAAGTTTATTACAGGCTCAGATTTTTGATCTGACTATTTTTAGCGTCGACTGCCTGAGGAGTTTCCTAGCTATTACCTGCCTATTAATAGCGATGTAAGCTGTGCAGATTAAGACAAAAGTGAAAGCTCCAGTAATATGCCGGGTTATTATATTAGATGGTTGAAGTTCGTAAGTAGTCTGATAGATTTGGATCAAGCGTGACGTCTAACTGTGAATAGGCACCCTATTCATTTGTCGATCGGCCGACCGCGGTCGCCTGCGACGACATCGACGTGATTTAATCAGTTTCCGAGGCAATGACGTCCCGACACTCCGATTGATTGAAGGTATCAATCTCGCCGTTTCGTGCGCCGGACGGACCGTTACTGACAAAAAAGGGATTGATCGAGACACGCGTAACGGAAATGGGCATCGCATAGCCGTCACGTTGTTGTACTGACACGAATACCGATACTAATATGCTGTGCATTCAATTATCTATGAGTATTAGTTTTGGGCGCATAGAAATTAACAAGCCTCTTTCACAGTTCGTTTGTAATCGTTAGAGATGATGCTAATGCCGGGCACGATGCACGCGACGGGCGTGTTTAGTATACAGTAGAGTGGTTAATTAACTTCATCTCGACGCGATCGGTAAACATGCGGTGCTCGTAATAACGTACCTCTGCTGAGGTCGAGCGATGTGACCTTTCCCTGCAGCATAATATGATTGGCCGACATTTCTGTGCGTATATCCCAAAAGCGTATCCGCTTGTCGAAGTGCCCTGAGATGATAGTTGAACCTGCACCGTCTGACGTTACGAGGTCGTTGCAAGATGATCCTGCGAACTTTGTCTCTGTACCTGGAAATAAAGTAAAAAATAGGTTTTTTTTTTATAAAATTGTAACAGTAATTTAAGAGCATATAAAAATCATAAAGGAAAACTAAAGGAAACTTAATAATTGAGTGTATAATTCTGCAAGATTTAAAAGCTATTCTAAAGCGCTTAGAAATTTAAGATAAGGATAAACGAACATTTAAATTTTAATTTATATAGTAATAGAAAAACATTAAATTGATAGTTCTTGTTAAAAAAGAGAAAAAGGCAATTGTGTGGCATCACAATCGTATTGGGCGGAACAGAAAAATGTGCCATTTCAGAATGTCTTTCAAATACTAACAATGAAAAGTGTTATAATAAATTAACTCACACATTCTACTCCTTAGGTCCCATATCTTTAATGTTCGGTCGTGGCTCCCCGTAATCACTTTTGTCGGCTCTCCTAGAAACTTAGCTGCCATCACCTTACCGCTGTGCCCCGTTAACGTATGCTGTAAACAATGCAAACATATTTCATTAAAATCCAATTTTACATAATTAAACTTTCTAAAGTCAATACGCACTTAAAACTCCTCTGATATTATTTATGTTAAAGATAATTCTGTTAAACAATAGACAATGAGATTTCGGATTCAACAAAGGCCATGTTGGAATGTTAATCATATTCCCACGTCAAGATCCGTGGTTTCAGTCCCGCCAACGTTTTATAGATGGTAAATCTCCCCTATTAGATTCCCCTATTAGGTACCACCATCATCCCTTTAATTCGACGACAAGCAACTTTTATGCTTTGTTCGACGAGATATCGTTGCCGGCTATGTTACATTACGAGGTGACCATCTTACTCTTCAGAAGTAGCAACCTGTCTATATCCGAACTATAATAGGACTTGTCTTATTTCAGACTCAAAAAATCCATATAAAAATCATTTCACATTAAATTATACAATATCGATTCAATAATTATATATACCGTATCTTATTTAATTAACTTAGATAATTCTACAATGCAATGTAAAGTAATTGTTGCGTAAGATAATTGTTATCTGAGAAAAATCCCACAATCGGTTCAGTTATGAAATAAAACGTTCTATTCTATTAACCCGCTATACCCGTAAAAGTCTTGTAATTGCTGACTTTTGTTGTATTTGTTGGAAAATCATATTGCATACTTGTATTGTTATAATAATTACCACTATCGCCGTGTACGGATGACGGCACAAAAAAAATAACTAAAGTAATTCCACAAACTTGCCTAGTGTTATTTTACGCAGATAACAAGCGATACATAAATAATATTTTTGTAACAAATTAAATGATCTTTAGAACTTGACAAGTGTTGAAAGAATTTTAAATCGAACACTCTGTAAGAATTAATCAAGCTGTCATCACCTGTTTACAAAATATTTTTTTTGTATACAGATAACGTCGTAATTATAATCCTTCACGATGCCATAATTCATTTTAAAATTCGAATAACATTTGCTCAGTCACTGTATCCAGTTTGAAGTACCGAGTATAATTTGGACTTTTAATTGACGACTGTCCACCGTGTACGACTGTTAATGTAAAGTTTTGTCTACTGGCCGTTTTTTCTATATATTAAATTTTAAGTTAAAATTTAAATTACAGAACTGTTTTCGATTAAATTAAATGCTACTACAACAAGTTTCTCAAATGTTAAAAGGCTCTCACATTTTTACTCACAGAAATAATAGAGTCGTAAGGTACTTTGATAGGTCTATAGCTCACTAATGTTGCTGGGTTTTTAATATATGTATAAAACTTTTTTGTAAAATAACAGGTATGTAAGTACACTCGCACTGAATACTGTTATTAAGTGCGTGAAGTATCGCGTTAAGTAAGTTGTTATATATTCAAGTAGGTGTTTATTTTTATTGACTCCTAGTAATCCACTTATAGGTTCATTTGGTAGATGTATCGTAATTATATATCTGAGATACCTGCTGTGGAATTATTATACACATTTTATAAATAAATTTTCAATAAATTATATGAAGTAAGCAGGTTGAGTGTATGACATTATTTTAAGGAAAAAGTGGACTTTTGGTCGAGTAGAAATTTACGCAAATTATAATAGTTTCATCGGAACGGGATTAATTAATTTTATTATAGCTGTGCGAAATTCGAAGTACATAAACAATAATAATTTGTGATTTTAGTAATAATATATAAATACACGTATCTAAAATTTCTACAGAAAAAACAGCAAAAATAATAGTTTTAATGCTTATTTTTAATACTCTGATTTTTTTTTCAGATCAAGAAAACCATAAAGCCTATTATACTCAACTATAGAACAATAACTTTACTCGTTAACGTACGGTCCGCCTCGGAAAGGCAAAAAATGATTAAATTAGTTTCATGAATCGTCTTAATTACGAATTTGTAAGTTCGACACGATTTTTTATTTCATACATTCGACATAATCTTAAATCTCCGTCACACGTTATGATAATCAATTAATAACAACGGTACACAACACTATAATCAGACCTATTTATTAACATAATGTTCTAGGGCAATGATGGAGCCAGTAGCTAGTTTGGTAACAATAAACATGTGATGACAGTTTTTGGAGCTAATAAGTCGATCTAGATAGGGGCTACGAGGTACAATTCCTCAGACAACATAGCTTGAAATTCATTTCATATGCTATGTCCATATATGACATATCCCAAGCGTTATTTAGTCGATCATATAGTAATAAAACAATTCCGAACCAGTTTGTCGATAATGATGATAATGCCCATATTAAATGTAGTATTGTAGAGAGAGATGTAGACACAAAAACAATCAGCTTTTTATTAAAGTTAGTCATAGATCGTTTGCTGTTCCAATGTGAAACATTGTTGTTAGATTTTTTTGGTCATATCTTTCTTAAGATTCATATCTATTTGTGTGTTTGCATCATAATGCTACGTCTTTTCTGATCAATTTAATTAAACGAAATTTTTGTACAAGCTCTAAAAAATATTTTATGGTGTTCTCCAAGGAGTTGCGACACGGCAAATAATTTATTACTGTGTATATGTAGAGATAATAAAGCGTTGAAAAGAAGTAAATGAATATATGCCCTTCAACATATTAATTTAAACACCTCATAAGCGTCCGTATATGCACATATTATGTAAATACCTGTATAAATGAATGCGTGGACGGCAGGTGTGATGCTCATTGAGCCAAATAATTGGCCGAGTTGGCGAGACGCCTTATAAAATGCGAGTGGAGTTACTGATCGCCGCTCGCTTCGATATACGTATCTCCATACGTGTACTTGTAGAGTTCCGTTAAGATAAATCTAAGAGGATATTAGAATAGTTTAAGGTACAATCTAGTTCAAACTTGCATCAAATTTATTCGCTTGTACTTATTTTCAAGTAATATTTTCCTCAGTTTCTAGACTTTTTCATAAAACTTTTTTTGGTATTTTAAGATATACATATCCAGATCAATCACAAATCTCTATTTCTACCTAAATCTTAGCACAATATATGACTGAAACATATTGAATTCTCTTCATATATTATAAGGCAGTAAATAAGATAGCATTGGATTATTATTAAAAAGAGGACAAATATTTCGAAAGCTACTCTATCGATTTCAATAATTAATTTTATTATTATATTATTATATTACTCAGATAGATAAACTACGACTAAAAAACCACTAACAAGTACGTGTTAAATATATTAACGCGAGTGAAAGCACGGGGAACAGCTAGTCAGCAATAAAATTCAGATTAAGCTACCGAACGCTGCCAACAGCCTCCCGATAGCCATTTACACGCAGCTCCTGGCGAATTACGACGGACGATTAATGCTATTCCCCCACTGCTTCGTGATCGTGATCTCTTCACACAAGTTCGCCTCGGCAAGTTGATTCAAGTATTAAAAAGACCGCGTGATGATAAAAACGTATTAACATTTTGTAAATAATTGAAACATATATTTCTGGAAAGATTATCATATGTTGATTTATGTGAGTACGTTAGTCTTTTATCTTGCGTTCCTTTACGAAAGTAGGATGATTCGACTAGTACAGGTTTAATTAAAAAACAATGTCAAATTAAAATAATGTTTACAGTACATTAAATTAATTTTAGAAAAAATTAAAAAATAAACGATTAAAATTATTAACTTCATCTTGTCGTTTTTCCGTAACCAAGTTACGTGTATATCTTTTTATTTTATCTTCTACGAAAACATCCACAAAAAAGTATAACTTTAAAAAGAAATGAAGTAAAAAATGTAAAACGATAACTGCAACAAGTATGTCTTTAAGAATGCAGAAATATACCAATCAGCTTATAAGAAACAAAAAAAAAACTGTAAAAGTGTAAATCACATGAAAGGATAAAAATGAAAATATTTATTTGATTTTTAAGATTATTTACTATACTCGTAAAAACTAGAAAATCTATGGAATTAAGCAAGCACTGTTTGATTGAACTGCTACATTTAATATATAACAGATACTCACGATTAATGACTAAAAAACATTAATCGTGAGTACCTGTTATATAGTAATTTGGTAAAGGGAGATCTCCCTCCAAGCGAGTTCTTGTCGCCAGGGGAGCGGCCGTGCTCTGTTAGTCTCATTTCGGGGTTTGAATATATGCAAGATATTTAGAAAATTTCGATAGCGTGATTCAGGATCGTGTGGCGCCATCTCTTGTCGAGTAGCGGAAACTCGCCACAGTAAAATGTCTAAATTCATTGTAGAATCACTTAATCATTTTTTAAATCAACGCTTTAGGACTTCGTATCGTATAAAAGCATGACGTAGTATCCTGTGAAGGTTGCCACTTTTTGAGCCCAAAACAGTCAACGTTTGCCACTGATGAGTCACGTATCGACATATCGTTGTGTGCCCCTAATTTGCATATAAAGTACCTATTAATTGTCGACAGGATACTCCTGACACTTATTTATGAGATGAAAAGAGGATAAAAATACTAAAGGTTATCTACCTAATATTGAATTTTATTTTTGAAATAAAATGAACATTTTCATACCAATACCAGTTTTAAGTTTGGTTTGAATTATTGTTCTTTTACAAAGTTTATTGGTAAACAAAGTCCTATGTTTATGGTTTATGTCATATTTACTACTAGCTTCTCCGCAACATTGTTCAAGTGGGCTTAAATTTCCGGGATTTTCCATATTTTATAATAGCAAACAGTCATTACGTACTCACTTTCGCAACTTTTAAATTGAGATTTTTTCACTTATAACCCGATTGAAATGGAACGAACACTAAATGCTGCGTGAAGCTTATTTTTTTATACATTCAATACATCATACAATGAAACTCGCATCAAAATCGGTTAAGGCATTTCTGACATTAACGTGCACAAACACACAGACAGACAAAAATTTTAACAATTGTTTTTGTTTTGTTGTATTACTAAAGGACCTTAATAATAGTTCTTCACATATAACTTCCATGTACAGACAGCTTCTATTGTTTGTACAATTTTTGTTGTGTGATGTAGAAGCATATGTGCAACACATGCTTACTCGTTTACAAGGAGTTTTAAAGGATCATCAACGCGTGTGATGACCATTTCTCTCGTGCAAATCCAATAAATTGTAACTTTCAAAAACGATGTTTGAGATATCATATGTCGTTTTAAAAGTTACAGTGTATTGGATTGACACGGTAAACCTCTGGTAATGAAAACATTTAACTTTAGAATAATTGTGCGCCCTATTTGTAATGTCTAGTAATATCACTGTTTGCGTAACGGACAGACACTTCAGATAGGCAAACATCGGCGCATATTGATGAAAGTAGGGAAATATTAAAAGATAAACAAACAGAGTTCCCACGCATGTATCGATTACAACTACATTACCTTCAGACAGGAGATGTTTCTCACTTCCTTCTAAGTTTGATAAAGCGAACCCTTGGGAGAGTCCATATATTACGTTTGGATATTTTGCAAAACTCTTGGTGAAATATCGTGAGGTTTGATGACTCCCCCCTTCCCCTAATATCATGGTAGATTTTTCAGAATATATTTTCTGGCTAAATACGTTAAACGAATGGGATATATCAGAGAAGAATTGGGTTTTATTGAACTTATTACATCACACACACACATATATTCACACTCTTTTTTGTCAAAAAATACTTACGAGATATTTGCCGAGATCCCTCTCCTCCCACGTGAGATTGGGTGAAATTTACATCGATACGCACCCGTCCTGACTACTTCACCTAATTTATGTAGTTTTGTCGTGTATTTTATCCGAGTCATTTATACTGTAATTTGAATGAAATACGATAATTTACGTGGAACAAAACCTACAGGATAATACCGTTAACTATTATCAGCATTGCGCTCATGTCGAACTAATTGACGTGGACGCGACTAGCGCGTACGATCTGTCAATTTTTGATGCGCTTCGTACATCACAACAGGTGTTTTTTTCCAATTAAGTAACATTAACATGAGATTCTTGTCATTTCATTATAGTTGACGAGCAAGACATGTTTCATTTGCTTGTATGAAATGACAGGTTTGCAATTAAACAATCCGGACGCACTAAAACGTCACCATAACTCGCAGGTAATGTTCGAGAGGCTGGTTGAGTCTCTTGCCGCGTTCTTAATTACAAACAAAACTCTCCGTTATCGGACGGCATTGCCGCTAAGCCTCATTCCATTTACGATAAGTAAATAGAAATTAAAACAAAGCCCGGAGCGCGCATAACCCACAGTTTGTATATAACGTAAACAATCGACAGAGTTGAATAATCAACGTAGGGCTGTCGTGATTTGGATGGGCTAAGTCTCGTGCGGATTTTCGTGAACGGAGGTCAGGCTCAGAAGTCAGTTCTAGCTGTGTTCTATAAGTGTTAGTACTGTATTTTAATAGTAGCGGATATTAACAAAAAGTTATTATGGTAAATATAACTATATTAAAAGCAGCTCCTATAACATTTTTTTTAACTTGTAGAAGAAGTAATTGGCAAAATGCCGACACGTTGACATCCAGTTTGTAAACCTATTAAGTGACTACAAACTCGGCTGGAGTTTTTAGATATCTAATTATCTTTTAGCCTATTCTTGTTTTTATTGCTAGATAAATTGTCAACAAATTAGCTAATTATAAAATAATATGTAAGTATTATTTATTACATTGTAAATACCGCACATTTTTTTTATATAATATGTTTCGTAACGTAACTTGTAATGTTTATGTTAAATAAACATTGATGGACAATAACTTAACACCGTCACGGTATAAGTGTAAAAAGTAAATTCAAAGTCCAATTAGGAGCGTACAGTGGTATAAACTACTCGGTCGCCAGTTGCAGGAGACGGTATCGTCTCGCCGCGTTCGTAAACACACATTTCCATGTGACTTCCTAGTATATTTTAGTTGCAAGTGGCACGTACACACGGCTACACGGCAACCCCAACGACGGATCGCGGTACACGCGGTGCACCGTGCACGAAGAGAACGCGGTCACAGTGTATAGATGCAGACAGTATGGACCCATTGCTGTTAGCTTTGCCTAGTTACTGCGCACAAACTGTTATGCTGTTTCATATATGTGTACTATATAAATCTATACACATTTTTTGGCTTGGTTATTAATAAAAAATATTCGTTTTATGACTAATGGACCAACTCTACATTTTTTTTTATTGTTCTCCGTATGTTCTATTATAACGCAAGAACATGTGTTGGCGCCTATGATATACAATATATAATTACAAAGATTATGGTTACCATAAAATAGCTTTTATTGATTTAGTTTATTATTAATTATAGTTATTAAACAAAAACACTTAGCTTATAAGACAACACGAATTATCGTAACAACATAAATAAACATTAATGTAATTTATATTGTTACTTTGTAAGTATTGTTAATGGTCCGTTTTATAGTAAAAAAATGTTTAGTATGTATTTAGTTGTCCGTACTGTTCGCATCAGCGTACTGTGGGTGCGCGTTTCACACGACGACGGCGGAACGTCACGTAAGCGCGAGCAGGTAACGAACGGCGTCGACTGCCCAAATCCATTCCTGAGACTCGGTTCCGTGAGGAGGAATTAATTAAAGTTAATTCGCAAGGCGCCATTAGCCGCCGAGCACTGTCCACGGTGAGCGGCCAACGGGACCTTATCATTGCTTTTAAAATTTATAGTATAACGGCTAATTAAGTGTACACTCATTTGGTTCGTTCCTCGCGTCACGAGTGCGGGATTATAAGCTGTTTCGGCTTATTGCCGCGATAGTCCCGGCTGCACTAATTGAGGGGGTTACGCGATATCATCCGGACAAGGCCCGCCGACTCTAACGAGCTTATATAAACAAACGTCGCTTCTTTACTGGCCGCAGAATACAAATGCCGAGCTCTAACAATGCAGCGGTGCATTAGAAATATTAGAAACTATCTCTACATTATTTCCAAGAAAGGCGATTTTCCCCGTTCCATTTTGATATTTTAGGCTTCGTTTTGATATTGAATTCCAAATTAAACAAATACCTACGTGAAATGTAAATTTACAATTGATTAAATATAAGCTTATTTGAAGGACAAGATATATTTTATTTTAGGAATTTTAGAAAATGTACTGTTAGGACCGGTTGCATATAATCTATACAAACACGTTTTAAGCTCTATCAACCATACTAGCATTGAGGTCAAACTCAAATTGTATATTATGAACGGAGTGCAAAGGTTGCTTCCATTAAAATTATTTCATCCGATGACAGGCTATTGGCACACCGAATGTGGCTTGTACTAATATTTCCCTTTATGGTAGTAAACACTGGGTATTACTATTATTAATAAGTAGATCTCGATCCCTTAAGGCACATATCAGACATTCGTTACACTTATCTCTGCGCTATGAATTTGAATATCTGAGTGCTGCTTGAATATATAACTGAAGTATGCGCGCCTAGCGAAATAACTCATTCCTTATAAATCAGTTGATTTGAATTGCACTCTCTCATTAGCGATTCCAGCAGTGGTGCTTTGCGTAGAAATACACAACTTATTACTTTGGCCGGACAATTAAAACCATTCGAAAACCACCCATCTCAGGCCGTATTGTTATACTGAAATACCAAACTTAGGTTGTATTATCTCATTATTCAAAAAGTAGAACGTAACGAAACAAAATAACTGACAGAACAAATTATTCCATAACATAAAAGAAGATATTAAAACGCAATCTGCAATCATTTGAGCACTATAGGAATTGTTTTAGATTAAAGAATTGTCTTAATACCGCTCTGACTCTACTTTTTGTGGTGGTTTTGAGTGAGAGGTATCTTTCTCATCGACATTAACAATTGTGATGTCTATATTGTTCATCATGATAAATGATCTTATTGCGTTGATTTAAGAAATTTTGATGCCGTTAGAGCCTGACATCGAAACACAAGTTTTTATTCTGTGTAGTTTTTTAAAGCTTCATACATGTACCCGTATCTTAATTTAAATATCTCGGCAGTCCCATTTTTTAGAACTCATAGATAATATATGGATATTTTAGATAGTATATGTATATCTCTTAAGATATTCGATATTCCCATAGTCTTGAAAACAAGCCTCATGAGAGAAAGCGCCTTGTGTGCGTTATCGTGTAACGTAAACAACGACAGATGTCCTCTAAATCAAAAGTGTCCGCTATGCGCTTGTGATGAGTAACGTTCCGATCTAATCAACTGTTCGTGCTGGAAAACATGCTAGTTTAGGAAATTCAAACTCTTCTCTCGTTATAATGTATGTATGTGTATGTTTAATTCAATGAATAGCGGAACTCGGAACATTAAAATGATTTACCGTTTAGCTACATTTTGCTCTTGAAATTGTTGATGTTTAGCTTGTAATACTAAAACAGTATAGGAGACAGTTTACATTGCATTGTAATTGCTTGTAATATAATTGGTTATTTTTTTATTTTTATCTGATTAAAAGGAGTTTTTCTATTCGACTGAATATGTTATTTTGTGTTGATAAGTTACACGATTATTTGGCGATGCCTCAAGCGTTTTGGACAATAAAGAAACTATATTTTGTAAAATACACTTAGCAGTTTACATACATTTTGAAGAAGACAAGTGACAAATTTCAAAGCATTATATTTCGTCAACATTCTATTGAGTAACTTTTTTGCTTTTTACTATATACTTCTCAATAACTTTCTGGTCATTTAATTATTAGATAAATCATTTCGATATTGTTAAATTATTTGTACAATTATATCTATCACTATTTAGGAAGAATAATCGGACATGTTTCTCAAAGATTCAAATTTGCGACAATTAATTAACATTTTGACTTCAGGTGATCACACAGGGAGTTAATATCCTTATCAAATATATAAGGGAAGGTTCATATGCTCTGATTGCCTTCGAATATTTATTGATTTAGATAGAACAGGATTCATAATGACCTACTTAAAAAAAATGACAATACCCAATTAATTTTGCCGTTATGTTCTTTTTGTAACATTTCTACGAGATCTTTAATTTATTAATACCTTCTATGGAATAAAAGTAATTCTAGTGCCAATTTTGAGAATTAATTATTATTAAGATATGATATTTTATTCCTGAAGTCGACTGTAATTAAACGGATATTCATTTGCATATGAAGCGGACAGAAGCTCAGTTAATAGGTATAACAGAATATTGTAGGTCGTTGAGCCGCGTGAGAATTTATTGTATTATTTACTTCAAATTCAGACATGATTTTGCATATTGTAGTAATTATACTTGATCGCATAGCGGATAGTTATGATGAATCATTTAATACAAAGTTCTTGTGAGCAAGTATAGAATGTAAAGTGCACGGAATCACGCACTATTTACGATTATTACAGTGCAATTTTTATGGCTTCAATGGCTCTCTAAAATATCATGCATTAAGATCTTATTACCATCATCTAGTCGGCCAGTCATTGGAATGTCGGGTGGGATCCACGCAATACAGTCAAACGGTAGTCAGCTCAACAGACACAATTGTCTACAAAATGTGATGACTTGTGTAATAAAACAAATTTCATATAAATTTTAACCGTCAATCGTACAACAGTTTATTTATTGTTTTAAATTAAAGTTATGCTTTTTCATTAAATATCCTACGTCGTCATAAATTTATCCATAATTTTAAAGTTTTCTACTGGACGTATGCCTCCCCTAATTAACGCCTCTTCGACTGGTCCTTTGCCCTGTGAAGCTAACGGTTTCTCGCTGTCTTCTTCAGGTTATCGGCCCATCTGGTCAAGGGACGACCTTTGCCTAGTCGCGGTGGCAATTTCAAAACGTTTTCTCTCTCAACGGTTATCACTTATCGAAATGATGTGACCAGCCTATTGCTATTTCAACCCATTAATATTGCGAGTTATGCTTTTTAAGGCCCCTACAACAGTTTTCATTGTTACCGTGTCGCAAATTATTAAATAGGGCATTGTTCAAAGTATATTAAGTGACTCTGTGTTTCCGGATAAAATATATATCGAAAGACCACGTCTCGGTTTTAAAGGTCAACCAACACGGCACCATATATTCCTCAAATGTTTTCGACTTTAGGTGTTGAATAATTTTGAAAGATAAGATGATCTGTACTTTTCCTAAATCAGCGTAGCCAATTCGAATTTCACAAGTGATCTCTTTCAAAGTTGAACATACTCATTCTGATCATTTGTCTCAGGTACTCGTTAACAATTTTTACAGGAGCGCCGTCAACAACAACTTACACAGTTATGACATGAACATGGCAAGAAGACTATGGGCTTTAAAAACAAAGATTTCTTTTCTTTGGTCATATATAATAAGAAGTTAAATATAGTGTTGAAGGATATAATTTATATAACAGTAGACAAGGACGAACATGGTTATTAAGTCATATGATATTTAATGAAGGTCAACGTGGTCTGGGTGGTTTGATAATGGTATCATCATATCCGTACCATTTTCTGCCTTGTATTAGTAATAACTGTTGCCTTCCGGTCTAGAAGGCGCAGTAAGGAAAATCTACTTACCTATTCTTATTTGAAGCTAACGAACTCTTATAAGAAGCAGGAAAAAAATCTACGAACAGTAGTTGTCAATTATTCATTACGTGGATGTCATACGTTTATTTAAATCTTACAAATAATAAAAGAAAATAACGAGTTCTCTTTAGTAAGTTTTAATTATGCGATAATTGTTAAACATAATACTAAAAACATAATCAGTGAAAGAACGATAAAAAACAACATAACTTTTTACTCGTTGGAAATAATTGGGAAGGAAATATAAAAAATACCGAATCATCACACTACTAACGTATAATGAGGATGATGCGACTGTTGCCAGCCTTTAATCATGGTAAAATTTCTCTCCTTTCGTCTGTTCCTTTTTGTGTGAGTTGAATCGGGAGAAAGTTACCGTTGTTGCCGAGAAATATTGGGCGTTCGGTCAATCAACTTTATTATAAAGCCTTTTCGTCCTTCATGGCTAGGGCAGTCGGCATTAAATCTCGACCAACCATTTTAATCTTCACTTCGAGCGTTCGATTGTAAAGTACTAAGGCTTTTATTAATCTTAAAGTCCCTACGTCGTATTTATTATGCTGTCCCATCAGTACTTAAATTTTATAACGTGTATCAAAAATGATGGGACCTTTATGTTCACCCATTAAAATTATATCGAAATTCCTCTCGGCGACTTCGTCCACTTTTCGGTGATTACAGTTACATATTTTAATTATAGGTATATTGGTATAGGTATTGTTCAATAGGTATTGTTCTTGGACTAACAATGGTCAATGAATATAAAAATATGAAAATATTATACTGAGTTATTTGCAAGGCATATTTAAATTTATCTTATACTGATATTAAAGCAATTTCATCATAAAATGAAATAAAAAAACTGTCATTAGTAGCGATATAATATATCTATTGATTTTAAGTGTTTTGAAAACTGCTTCGACGACTTTTTTGACGTTGAATAGTATGGACGAATAAATGGGAAATATACATGTTTTATGAAGAAGAAATTTGTCTCAGTATATTAATACATAACAACATGAATAAATAACAACTAACGACAATTTTTTTCTGAGTTTTATGTTTAAGTTTTAGTTTGTTATCAACTTTTATTGGCTAAGTTTGTCACAAGTCAAGTTTCCTTGTCCAATAGTTAGATACTTAAATAATGCATTTTTTTTAATATTGATTTAACTCGATTTTGAATTATAAAAGGTGGTAGAGCCGTTAGAGCTTGGCCGGGGCGGTACCACCGCCACTCTCATAACCCGCCGTAAAGCCACATGTTCTGCATGTATTGGGTTTCGGTTGGGGAGGTGTGGTTGCCGGATACACATTATTAGAGGCGAACATCTTAGTCCTCAAGATAAGAAACGCATCCGCGTCCATCCTTAAACAGAACTTCTGTTCTGTTTGAGATTGGACGTGGTTGTCCATGGGCTGCAGTGA
>DWON01002001.1:0-22129 GCA_018251015.1 Phocides pigmalion okeechobee
ATCTGTGCGTGTGTGTACACCGAATGAATAATATTGTCTGACTTCGAGTTGAGTGTGAATATATTTGCCATACTTTTGTACTTGTTGTATTTGTTCTGAATATAATGTTTTTTTATTATTATTTGAGAAAGTACCCAACGAACATGGAGGTTGCGTAATGTTAAATATTCGCCGTTGCCTATAGAAGCCCACATACACGCTGAAAGAGGACTGACATCCAGTTTAAGGTTATGTGAAAATCATAGAGATACTAGACCTAAAGTGGGGAAGACAGCCTAAAATGAAATCCATCGAAAAAAAAACAGAAAATGATGCTAACTATCTGTTTCTTTTCTTGCATGCGTAGTGAGCAATTGTCATTTTTACTGAAATGCTGAATAAGTAAGACTGTTATAGACAGAACGGTGCTATAATCTTCCCTCTTATTATTTGTTGACTCGCACTCACAGGCCTGCCTATGGCTCCCCCACTCTATGTATAATATATCTAGGATGAAAATGCGTTGCCACTGAGGACCAAGATGGTCATGTCGAGATTTGTTCGTACATATTTCGTTTATTTGCTAATTTAAAATTTGTTTTAGTGCACAATAAAATATTTTATTTCTTAAGTGTGTATTTAGTGCAATGTTTTAAGTGTCCTGTTTTTGTGTCTGACATGGCGACCCTACCACCGTACACATGTGCTCTTAATTCGTGATTGCGAGTTACGACTTACGACCAAGGTGCTCGCCTTGGCTCCAAACGGGATCCCAACAATTTTATTTAGTTCGGTACCTACCTATGCCTTCCCACAGATGATTGTTACGGCTTTTGCATCTGTAGTGAAATGCCTTAATACGTCAGCATTGAGATGTCTTAATGCATCAGCATTATCGTACAAACAGAATGTCACACAGAATGTCATAGTAAATTTGTATTCTAGAATTACTTTTGCCTTCTCTTCTCTGTAAAGAGACACTTTACGAGTCGATGATTGTTTATTGTCGTTCAAAAATATTCCTAAAAACTTTGGATAAATTTACTTTGATTTTCAATCATAACACTTACTGAACTCTATATTAATATTGACACAGTGTAATATAATAACTATATGATATAAAAACAATGTTGGGCGAAATAATTAATTTATATGAAACAAAACATAACAATATAGTGAAATAAATTATAAAGAACTCATATAGTCACTATAATTAATTATATGTGATTAAAATTCGTAACCATATGACTAGAATACATACTTCGTACTTAGGGATGTAATACGGTTTTAGTAAAAAAAATCGATGTTTCTAATTGCAAATTTATCGATACATCGATGATCGATTTTTCTAGATTAAAGTACCGTTAAATATGAGCCATAACATACGTATATGTGCGAGATACGAACATAAAATTATGTCGATTTGAGCTCATAAAACTTATTGCGTTCTTTTTGAAATTTTACTAGTACTAGCTAGTAGATTAAATTTTGGCATTGATAAAGTAGGTCAACTATTATTGCACTCATATACCTTAACGATTAATCATTATCTTTTTACTGACGCAACGATACTGATCTGACTGTGACGTAATAATTGTAATTTGGTTGGAATATACCTATGGTGTAACGCTTAGGCTGATTAGGAGTACAGTCTTTACTTACCATAAGGGTACACGGAGCTCGTGCTTAAGGCGCACGTTCTCACAAGGGCCCCGAAAGGACCAAAGGCTTAGATGAAAGACACGGGTTAATTTGTTTCAATTTTAAATCCCTATTGAAAATACACTAAAATCACAATAAAAAAAATTACTAAGTGACGTTAATAGTACAAAACACTACTGAGTAGAGTTTTTTAATATTTTAATTTATCCTTTCCAATGGGGATCCTAATCTAATAGTCCAAGAACGGGAAAATTTATAAGACCATCCTAAATGATATTAAGTCTCTGGGTCTCTTACGGTTCGGGATGCACTTATCAAGCACAAATCTCTAATTTATTCAAATAATGTGTTTATTAGAAATTCGTTATCATTTTAATGAAGGAAAACATTGTGAGGAAACCTGCATGGTCCTTATAAAGGTCTTAAAGCATGTGAAGTGTACCAACTTACAATTGGCCAGCATGGTGTTCTATTGTCTAAACTGTCTCAATCAAAGAAGAGAACCGTGCTCAGCAATGGGAGTAAGGGGCTTGATGATGATATTTAAGTTCCGTTGTTGGGCATGCATCTCCTCGCAATTCAGAAGACCAATGTATACTCCACTATATTTTTTTTATTTTAAACTATTTAGTAATATCTATAGTTATATGGTCGGTTAAACATTCAAAGATGTTAACTAACAGACCATCCTGTTAACGTAATTTAAATTGTAAATTAGCAACAAAGTTGTTGTGAATAATTTAAATTAAAATAATAAAGATCATAGCTAATTGCAGGACGTGGTACCTATTTACCTTGCTAATAATGTTATTGAGGATATTGTATCATCACGAGAAATCATTAATAGAATTAACTTGATATATAATAACCACTAGCTTATTGGACCTCATAAGTAAAGGTAAAACTAGATAGAATCACGGAGTTAGAACTCGGCTCGGCAACTTTAAAGACGAATGAGCCAAAAGTTGCAATTTGCAATTTTTCCCATGATTTAAAGAGCCATTAAAAGTTTGTCTTTATGTTCCCATTTCAACACGACTTTGATTGGCAGATAGATAGCTTTTGTTATGAGGAGTAACACTATTTTATCTCAAAAACATTTTACACTGTTTTTATTTACATAAAAACTTACAATTGTTTTAGCATAAAACATACTTAAGTTTTTAAATGATAACAATAAAATAGTCCGATAATATAACTAAAGTTATTGAAGTAAATGCGGTATATAAAATACATACTTATACCTATGGGTACATTGTAAGGGTTTTGACAATAAAATATTTTATGTGTATGAAACTAAACGTCCAATTCACATTCAAAAAGCCGCATGCAGCTTCTGAGCCGAATGTTGCCGACCCTTGGTCTAAGGTAACTGACTATTGTCATCCACCAAGCTGCAGTGTAGCTGCAGCTGCTGTACTTTACCGGGCACAAACAGGCTTTCTCAAGTTGTGAGAAGAGACTTGTGCCTAGGCGTATTACCAAAACAAAGATCGTAGCCGTCGTTATTATACTCTATGTATTTCTTGTCCATTGTATAGTATTGTCTCCTTTGAGAATGAAAAGAGTAAAGATTTTAACACGCATAACTCCGCTTGTGTTTTTTTATGTGAGAAGAGTAGCAAACGAGCATGCAAACCACCTAATGTTAAGTAGTTGCAGCCCATAGACATCCACGTGCAACCACTAATACGACCGAAATCCTATCTGAGCTCGAACGTAGATGCATTGATACTCCTTAGTCCTAAGATGGTCGCTTCGCTTGAAAGTGTAGCAGACAACCGCACCCCTCCAACCGAAACACAACTAATGCTTTACGGCGGATTATGAGGGTGGCGGTATACCTCCCCGATTGAAATATAAAATTGTGCGAATCATAAACGTTTAAAGTTCAGCAAGGTCAGGCACAGAGGTTGGTTAGTGATCGCTGGTAAGAAAGTCACGTGTGCTTCTAGGCTTCAAAGAGCACGTTTCGTTTGTTGCCAATAGATGGCAGCAGTTAAACCTATAATACTCCTTACGTATTTGTGTTATGGGTACAATTTTTGTTAGAAAAGGTCATTTATATTTTTATATATCTTTTCAGAATGTTGAACGAACAAGACTTGATGCTGGCACGCGCCATGGCCGCGGAGTCTAGAGAAAATTCACCAGGAAGCTCTCCAGGGCCTCTGAGGAAAACGCCACTTACAAAAGTGGCAGACAGATTAAATACTTTCAGGTAAATTCATATCACAAAATATTACTGTTGATATAGCAAAACACTCGTACTAATATAATATATGTCAGAAAACCTATTTGCCGCTATTATTTCATTAGGCGTTTAACTGGTATTTTTACTAAAACTTTGCTTGGTCGGAGAAAATAAGCAAAAATTAAATATGCAGTTATTCCATAGCCTTATTATCGTTTTAAATACCTATATTAAAATCACCAGAATATCTTATTCAGGTAAATTAACCACAGAAAAACCGTTCAGCTTAGTATACACATGTGAACGTTACGTATAAAATGATAAAATGCAAATTCGCGCTGACCTACCATAATATTTTTGTGGCTGTCTATTTTTCTACTTTAAGGGCGTACATTTTTTATATAAGTTTTTATTATATATAAATTGTGACTGTAACTTTTGGGCATTTAAATTCTTTATGATTAGTCCCGATGACATGACAGATGACAACAAACGTCACCTGATGTCAAAGTCTTGTCAAAATAAGTGAAAAAGCAGTGAAGTTTGACGTCAATAATAATGCGAATTATAATTAAAAGTATAGGTTAGAATTAGGAAAATACTAGCTTAACGCGTAAAGATACTCGGTGTGTGTAGAAGGTTATTGAGTTCTGTTCTGACCTGTAATATTTGTTAAGATGAATACTTACGGTAATAGTGCTGTGAATTGTTACGAGGTTATGTTATGATTATGAACATGGAACACAAATCTAAACATAAACATCCGACTACAAGCAAAGATAGTGGCGATGAGGAGGAAAGGTAAGAATAAACTAAATCTTCGTATTTTCTGAATAAAACCCTTATTTATTATTTTGGTAAGTTTTTTATTTTTTCTAATTAGACAGTTTTACATTTGCCGCGTGTTCCACTTGATGAACATAACGCTCGCGATACAAGTGCGGCTGCGTAAAATTCCCACTTGTTTCCTTTCCTCTCCGTATACAAATGGATAATCTGTTCACTACCCTTTTACACAAGTAAACATAATATCTTTAGGAAGTCGAAATTATTAAATGTGAGCTCATAAAGAGATGAGATGTTAATAAAGATTTTTGTTATTAATGTTTAAAAATAAATAACAAACAAATAAAAATAAATAACAAATATTAATTAAAATCTCGAGGTAAATATTTCATTAAAAATAAAGAACAAAGTTAATACATATAACATTTTATTTACATAATGAATTATATTTTAAGTAAAAACAAAACTAATCAATCAACAAATTCCTGGATCCACCTAGTATCTTGGGTCTGCATTTCTTAGTGGAATTAAGTGAAATGGTCTAGATACCATAATATTTAAAAAAATGTTATGAGCAAACCAATTTGCTTGAGATTTTTCCATAACATTCTTAAAATTGTACCAAGTATATCAACCCAATAACTGACAATCTGAAAGTAGTCCTGTAGGCTAGGTAGATAAATTTCATTTAATTTCCATACTTGACCATCATATTGGACTATGGCTTGTCCCATCCTATACTGAAAAAAAAAAAAACAGAAATGGGACAGTATTGAATCAGTTATACCCCAATTATGAAAAGTGTTGGGTCAATGATGCTTCTGTTATGGAACAGTATTGAATCAATTATGCTCCAACTATGAGAAAGTATTGGATCAATGATGCTTCTGCTATGGGACAGTATTGAATTAATGTTATAAAATGATAACAAAATCTGATAAAATTGATATGTTTCCCAGCAGTTCTTAGAAACAATGAGATTTCAATTAGAAACCTTGTTCTAAACTGTTAATGATTGTCAACCCATCTATGTCCACTGCTGGACATGAGCCTCTTCTCAGAATGAAAAGGGCTAACCCATAGTTTACTGAACTGACTGAGAAATTTATGAAAAACTCATAAAGATACAGGTTTCCATATATTCCTTTATTATTGAAACAATTCACTATAAATTTTTAATATTTACATGTCCAAAATATCAGAACTGCATCCAAAGTATTTGAGCATTAAGATATGCTATATCAAAATCAAAATAATCCTTTAATGATAGATTAATAATTTTTTTTTTATTTTTGCTTTCCTTTGCAATAACTTTGTAACCATGTAAACTCTACTTTTTTATATGCCACTTTTATTACAAATATGTTTTTAAAAATTTAATTCTATTTTTGATAATTAAAAAAATATGGGGTGTTCAAAAGGTTACCAGTTGATAATAATTAACCATAATTGTAGTCTACAGTTTTAAATTCGAAAGTGCAACTATATGAGTCACTGAAGAAAGTAATAAATCACATAGAATTTAGCTTCAGACACTGTATGTGAGTGTGTAATTAGCAGGAATTGTTAGCAGACATATACTTTCACTTACTGTAAACTGAGATAGTCATCTGCTTAATTACATTTCAGCCAACTAAGTGAAATTTTGCATAACTGTTTTCAGTGCATTAATAACTGTAAAATGATTTCGTTAAAGTTACATTGAAACTTCAGTTTAAGTGTCTATATATATATCGCTACTTCAAAACAAAACGACCACAACGCGAATATACCTAATTTTACAGGAGAGCCATTAAAAGTTTTCAAAATCAGTTCTAGTATAATTGCTCTGTAATTTTAAAACTGTTAAATAGGTGTTATACACTGTTAGAAATATATTTTTATTCTGCTTTTAATGGTTGATTCAGATATGTGACCGACAAAATTTGAATTTTTACAATAATAAGGATTTTGAATATTTTTGATTTGTGGCCCTTTTGTTTCAAAGTAGCAATATAAGAAGAAGGTGACTAATTGGCCTTAAAGATGCAGCCAAAATTTCTGCACCTGTAACTTTGCAGATATCTCCTTTGTATATTATAAATGAGCAATAAGAAAGAAATTTTAGATTTTACTAATAAAAATGTAAAATATATCTCTTTTGAAAACTTTTCAAAAGTTTATATAAGAGCAACTAAAATAGAAAATATTTTTTTGTGTTTTAATGTCATTTAAAGATTTGTTTAGTATATAAATATAGTTTAAAAATAAAGCTGCATGATTTATGGCATATATTATAACAACCAGTTGATGGAATTTATTATGAATACATGTAACTAAAGTTGGTGGCTAAACCTAGTTGTATAATAAAAGCATTACTTTAATGTCGACCATTGTCATGTAAATTATTATACTATGCACACCATTCAGGATATTATGGGGAATTCACTAGCAATTCAGTTTCCTCATGATGTTTTCCTTTAACCTAAAATTAAAATACTAAATTATTTCTAATAGATTCTATATCAGAGGTTGGCAACCTTTTAAGATGGAAGAGCCAAAAGTTGCAACTTGAAATAACACATTTTTAAAGAACCACTGAAAATATGTTTAAATAATTTTATGTTTGTCTTTATGTTTCGATTTCAACACGACTTTCACTGGCAAATAAAACAGTTGATATACATACAGAATATAAAATATACAGATATATCTTTGGATACATTTTAAGGGTTTTGCCAATAAAATATTTTGTGTTTAGAACTAGAGAGCCAATACTTTTCATTCAAAGAGCCACATGCGGGTCGCCTGTGGCTCTTTGAATGAAAAGTATCATTGTTAATTAGAAAAATGTGAAGCATTTCTTATTCTACTAATTGAATTTATCTATTCACTATATATAGGTCTCCTGCAGGGCGTGCAATAAAAATATGCATGCCAATTAACTAATATACATTGTCCATTTTTATGTCTTTAGCTTAGTTAACACTTTCCCTGCGGTGTACAACAATGGTGTGTATACCGTGGCTCATCACGCTTGCGGCTTGTACACACCTGTGTTGTATATACAAATCTATATGGATTAAGGCCAACAAAAGTACTGTGTTTACGTTGGCGCTACAAGACTTGGGGAGGAAATTACGTCTGTGTATGGATAGATGATACACAGATGCCAAACATACGATATTTCAGTGAATTGTCAACGCATCTTCAGTCTAGAGAAATGAGCGCCAGTTTAGTGCCACCGCAACGCTGACTCGATCTAATATATACATAAATGCAGCAGTCAGTATTAATGTGAATTGTTAAATCTTATGTGAATTGCTAGATCAGATTCCATAAACAAAACTAAAAAATACGTTTTTATAAAAAATCCAACTAAATAAAGTATCAATAAGAAAAAAGAATTCATTGGTATGCATTGTATGGTATGATATGGTGTCAATAGATCACTGAAAAAGCACCCCACGCTTTGTTTACATTGCATTTTTATTCTTATTCATACTTTATTTAGTTGGATTTTTTAATAAATAGTTATTGGTTTAACTATTATTTATTTAAGCCTGTTATACAATTTAAAAACATTTATTGCAAAGTTTACTACAGTAAATTAGTATTTCACTATCCATTTTTGCCTCACCTTTGTGAATTTTACAATATGATTTTAAACTAATATACATCATCATTTTTTATTGAATTTATACATTTAACTATATAACAGCCGTAAGGTGTATGAAGAAAACAATATATTTCGTCATGTTTTTTAGTGACTCATCTTTCGCCACCACCTTCACATCCAGTTTTTCTCTCTGAACGTCTGAAAGTCGCTAGCCGCCATCATGTAGCGTTGTGACCCAGTTAGAAATACTGCATTTACGCAACTAAAATTATGTAGTGCCTGCTAGTTAATACTACACATAAAATTAATATAATTCTGTTGCCGTCTTCTTTTTAAAAGGCACGTATCAACACTCGCACGTCGTTGCAAGCAATCACAAATGACTAAACACTTTGATTGTGGCGCTTATATTAGATAAAGTCAGGATTACGGGAGGCGGCTCTAAACTGGAGCTCTTTTCTGTAGACTGAAGATGAAGAAAGGAGTAAATACAGCATCTCCCGTATTCCATACAGATTTGTATGTACAACACATGTGTGTAAGCAGCAGGGGAAGTGTTAATTACTATAGATATAATTTTGAACGGCAAGGTATTATTTGACAGTTGTATTGACTGAATGGTTAATTTCTACAGTGGAAAGCAAGAAAATCGCAATTATGGTTAACCGCAAACAAAACCGCAATTTCTGTATAAATTATGGTCCCTCGAACCGAACTTAAAGTATAAAAAACCGAATTAAGAACCTTGGACTTTTTCGAACAAATATAAGGGAAACAACATTATAATTAAATGACTGCATTTATCCTCGACTGAGTCGTGATTAGGAGGCCCATGGTATATTATTAAACAATCACGTCTATTCCACAATGTTGGTAACTGAGTGACTGATGTAATGGAAGTAATAAACGACCATGGAGCCCGCCTGATGTGTTAAGTGGTCATCGTCGCTCGTAGACTAGCAAACTGACGACTCGCGTGGCGCAAGTTAACCATACTAGTTTGACTTGCAAAGACTTTCTGGTTCGATTCCCGACCAAGCAAACCTCCGAGTGATGGATTGAGATTTCTTATGGTATGGGTGTTTGTATATTTGTCTTTGTATGTGTCAGTGGTATCTACGACGAAGGGATTCTTAGGGTGTAGAGTGTAGTGTTATTTTAAACGATAAAGTCCCACAAAAAGTAGAAGTTTTCCAAAAAGTCAATCGCTCGTGTGTTTTTCCTTCTGAGGATTAATGTAGAACGCCTCGTATATTTATAAGTGTATCTATATTACTACATCTCGCAAGTAATAATTCTTTTAAAAAGCAGAAATAAGCGTAACATCGATGCAGTCGCCAGCAAACTCGTGTAAGTTCTAGCTGACATATGTAGTACATAATTTATTTACTAAAGTTGTAAGTTTGTGTGCCTTAATCGGCGCATGCTACCATCTGGCGCGATAAAGCAGTACCTATATAGCACAAAGGCCTGTAATTGTTTGCAATTTTCGAACATACGATAGTGGCGTATTTCGTCGTGGTCGCCGGTGTATTCCGCGACTATCATCAATTCAGTCGGCGAGTCCCTCCTGACGCGAGTCCACGTACGCTCGCCCGCGGCTAGCTCGCTTTAACGTGTTTTCGCTCCGAATCATTCAAAATTCACGACTCCTTAGCCTTGCAATATTTAACAATCCAGTCGAACGGGCTTTACGTGTGCAAAATTTTGCAATACGATTTCTCACCGGCATACCGCCTCGGAAGGTTGCCGTACCCAAACACGCGTGTTGTGAAACTTTACGTACATTTTGACTTAACGTTGTATAATTGCACACAGAATATTTCCGCGGGATATGACGGCCCGTGTCTGCTGAAACATGACGCCCTAATGGTCGTCATTGAAAGGATTTAGTCAGTGATGTGTTAATATTCCTCCAATACGATGCTGTCAATCGATTCGTTGTGGAGCGGGTCCGAGGGAGAACTTTCTAAGTTGAAGGTGGCTAAGAGTGTGGAGAGGTCCGAGTACAGATTCAGAAGGCGACCATCCAAAAGCCTGATCCCCCAAGCCCTATTGCATACGCTGCCAGATCCGCAGCCTCGAGCTCACCGGCAACGAAGATCGGGCACATGGCCGTAAGTTCAAAGACATATAAAATTAACAAACTAATATTGTAAATCAATTCTGATATTTGAAACGGTTGAGCGCCCAAAGGTTATCTATTATGTATTAAATGAACGGATGCTCCATTTGCAAGAGTAACTTGCAGACACAGGAAATAAAGGCTTACTAGATCTACACAAAAATAAATGAATAAAATTGTATGGCGTTCTTAATAAATCAAATTTCATTAGATTCATATAACTTTTGGAAGAGTTAAGAAAAATAGCACTAAGTAGGGCAAATCTAATTGCACTGATGTCAAGTAATAGCCGGTTGTTGACCTTAATCATGTCTCTCCACGATGTCTGAATACAGTACTGTTCGGCTCTAATTTTAGGCATTGCTATCTAGCCAATGCATTGTATATCTGTTGTATGAGCAGTGACTCATTCCACCTACGGAGAATTTCTTAATTTGAAATTTTCTATTGTTCGAATTACTTTCTTCAACTAATATATTTTGGTGGTATAGTAATCTCTTCATTACAAATCTTGGCTATTCAGTGTGATAATTAGTTTTTCTTAAAGATTGTCCGTAGGTTTGCAATAAGCCCTTTTTGATTTTGTAAACAGAATTTGCATTAAAATTAAGAAAACTCAAACGTAAACGTTCATGATGATTAACATATTCCTTAGTAAGGCATCAACACAATATATTACGTGAGCTGGATTAAAATCAGGTGTGCTTATCGTTTCTTATGTTTATGGATAAGCAATCGATACGAAAAGATAATGTTGGACCAGATTAGGAGTGGAGTCCTACATACTTATCATGGTTCGTCGAACATCATAACAATGCATCGAATGCACATCAATTTCCAACAAAGAAAATATAATATCGTATATTTGGGCATTTTGACAAATAAGTAAGAATCTGAGAAAAGTTTGAAGTGCAAATTCCAAAGCATTAAATTGCGCAAAAAACACGATCCGTAAAGGCAATATATGAAGTTACTTAATATACGGCAAAATTAATGAAGCACTCAGTTTATAAGCGTTACGTCATAAATTTTAACTAAATATTCTTTCTGTTACTTATAACTTTTTGCGTCAATAATGCTTCGCTTGAAAATAAAAACATTATTCGCAAATGCTATGAAACTTAAATTCCGTAATGTTAATTGGCAAATTCGAATACACGTTAATTGGGATTTCGCTGTAAACTTGATTGTTGTAATTAGTTACAATTAGACACCTTTCTCTTCTACTAGTTACTTAACCACTAATTATTTTCTGCATCGAAATTTTTGAACATTTCTTTTTTCTAATTAAGTTTTCATATTACTGGCAAAAAATGTCAGAACATCAAATACTGACTATGCAATTATTTTAGCAGAAACAGCTTCAAAATGAGATATTGCGTAGGAAATCGCATTTACTTAAAAAATTTTATACCAAGTGAATTAAATGTATGCTTCGCAAAACGGCAAAAAGCTTAAATTCCTTCATGCTAATGAGCACAACTGAAATATCATAAATTGGAATTTCATGCTAAACTTGATCTTTGTACACTAATTACCGACTAGACACCTTTCTCTTTTGCTAGTTCAGCTCTTTAGCCTTGCTTTACTTTCTGACTTCAAGTTTCCATACATCGTCGCCTCGTTTTAGCAAAGCGTCCGTGCAGCTATTATGCAGACGGTATGAATGCAAGGTAAAAGCTAGCGTTAATCCGACTGTGTACGTGACCATAGTTGTAAATCAACTCCATGAATATGAGAAATCTGCTTCTAGCATTAAAGAGACATTTAGATATGGTGCATTAAATAATTTTGCACATTACATCTATTTGACAATGAAACAGTCCTCTGTTTCACTTAAAGTATGCAATATGGAATATATAAATCAATTCACAAGTTTGGCAACAGTAGTTCTTTCAGTAGATCCTTAAACGCTAATTGGCTAACTACGTTTTTATGTGTGTTTGCAAAGTTATGGTTTTTTGTCCATCTCCTTTGTTTACAACTGACCCTTATACGTTTTAGCGCGTAAACTCAGCCTTGCTTTTGGACAACTGTCTGCCTGGCGTGACTTTCAGAACCTATCTACCGTTGAAAGAATTATTAGGTTTTTACACCACTTAATGTGGTTTACTTAATCTCTTCACTTCAGCGTTCACAGAATAGTTTTGTTTACATGAATATATCCGCATTCGTGTAGGTAATATTATTATTGATTGAGCTCAAGTCGTATCAATACCCTATCGATAAGATAACTAGGTATCAGACAATTGTGACGTTAATTTTGGTATCTTCTGCGTGGTCATTGTGCTGGATCAGCGATGTGTTTTTTGTGTTAGAAGATTAGTCACCGAGTGGTCCTGATTTCGTGCGTTGCTACTTATGAGGATTATGATTCTCACTCTGCTTACTAGACAGTAACCTATCTTTTCCAAGTGAAACACGGGAATTAAGTCAATACGGATTATAAATGTAGAACCTGGTGGAACCTCCTTGAAATTTGATTTTACCAACTATTTCATCCTCAATTTATGAAAACCACTCAAAATGTTAACGAAAACGAATGTAGCTGTTAGATTACGGTTAAAGTAAATACACTCCATTAAATGTGTACTTATAATTACTCTGATCGCAACGACGTGACTTTGCTTTTACCTATCTTATCTATAGAAAATCGATAGGTACAGTCGACCTATTAGATTTTCTACGCTTTCTAGATAGTACGATATGAACTAGCCCCATCCTTTATAGTCATCCTAGAAGACTTAGATGATCCACGTGGCACAACTGTAACCATACCAATACGACACGAAGAGGATTCCGGATTTATTTCAGAGTTCAGCTCAGTTTCAGAGATCAGAGTTTCGGTTCCTAGCGTTGCAAATATTAAAATGATGAATTTAGATTTCTGTTTTATGTCCTTGACTGTTTGTGTATTTGTCTTTGTGTGTTCTTGGTACCTACGACATACGGAAGCGTAGTGTGTATACGGTATAGGAAAGCAATGAGTGTAGTAAGCTTATCTTTATTTGTAAATAATTAAGTATAACTTTCCACTACGTTCGTAGTTATTTTCGCAACCTCTCGAAAGCTCGAACTCGATTTTTTTTAATTTAATTTAATTTTTAAATCTGAGTAAAACTGCGTTATATTGCCGACTTACTAGATTTTTCTGCGTTTATGAGGTCATCCTTCCTTATCTAATATTACATAGAAGCGAAATGTTGTTATTTTATTTATTTGTTAGTTTTTCTTTAACACGAAAAATACCGATTTAAGTTGTCCACATTTTTGTACACGGAATGCCTGTGTCTTAGATCTGATCTTAAGCTATGTGTAATCACGCTATAATGTATTAGGACTGAGCAATTACCATAATATTTTTTTAACGATAGCGCCCTTTTTAAGCATTTTTTTCTAAATTACATTGCTATATATTTTTAACAGACGTCTAAAATATAATATATGATTTTGCAGGCAAAGCCGCAGGTTGACGCTAGTATATTATAGCCTACTAGATTCTTGTATTTACTTTAATAGTATGTTATAAACACTATTCAGCATTTTAGGTTGCTACTGAAAGTGGTGAGTCGGCTTCTATGGTTTCATTCTGTTCACCCCATTTCGTCTCGGCCGACCCAGATAATTTTTAGCGCGTAAAGCCAACCTTGCTGGAGCCAGTATTTCACTAAAATAGACCTTTCGTTACTCAGAAGTAAGTAATAGGTATGTGTGACTTGCATTTATGAACGTTTAAGCAACAATATCTGATTTATGTACTTTGGGGATTGATTACATTTTAAGTCGCAAATTAGTTCCAACAATGTCGGATTTGTCTAGCTTGTAGATTGTTACAACATTTTAATTTCTCGCTGCTAGGCATAGATGAGTTTTGTAGAAACAACTCATTGAATTACAGCGTAATGGAGTAAGGACCATGATCTTGAATTATGTTTTGCCCAGTGTGTCTATTGAAAATTGTCACATCGCCCTTACGCAGATAAGGTTTAGCGACTCATGTCTATCGATAACAACGAGACTGGCTAACCATCACAAAAGAAAACGCGCGTGATGTCTCCACCTGCGGTCACCCATCCAACACCCGACCGCATCCGAAGTTCCTTAACTTTGTAAATCCTTTACGATCTAAGCAAGCTACGAGGACTATGTACACTTTCTTCTAAAGTCCGAAATATTGAAATCTTAACTTGGGTAAAGACTAGAAGTGGTAACCAGGATTTCGTTTATTTCGAGTTTAGTCTGTTTTTTTACTTTTTATATAATATGTTATTGGACATATGGATTACAAACGTGGTGTGCCCTTGCCTAGCAAAGCCCATGAATAAGGGCCTCGACTCAGCCCGGAACTAGTAAAAATATACGCGAGGCTAAACACCTTACCTTCAGATGGTAAATCACAGCACCTTATTGATAAAAAGTGATTATTCTAAGTAACTACATTTTCGTACTTCTAAACAAATTAAGTTCTAATATTAATTTATTTTATAACAAGTTATAATGTCAAAGTTGAAATGTAAATGGGTTCATTTCAGCTTTGAGCGTCCTCTTGGCTAAGGTTGATTGGAAGAAATAATCGGTGGAAAAAAGCTCTTGGCACTCCTTTTAAATCTGTCATTACGATTGACACATTGATACAATGACCGATTTAAAAGGTGTATTTCTAAATGATAAATTGGACGATGTCGTTACACAATTTATCTTTTACAAATCTATCATTGGAGGGAAATTATTTTCTACTAGCTTTGTCTTGCAGTTTCACTAATTCGTAACACCATAACACCACGTGAATTTGTCGTGTCTTCGTTCTTGTTTGAATGCTAATTATTTCTAAGGATCTTAGTGTGATGTTACATGCTCCAAACCTTTGCGAGTAAAGCCGACTCGTATCACGTGACGATAATATCTCTGTTGTCTCCTTTCAGGCGAAATTTTGCTCTTTATTTGTCTTGTATTTATGTTCTGCATATATTATATTGAATGTAAATATAACAATAATAAAAATATTATTTCGTTATTGAGATTTTAAAATACAATTCCTTCAATAACCTTTGCAGTTTAATTACAATGTTGATGTTTAATATCTGACGGGCGTTCCGCGACGTACTCGATTTTTAATTTAAGTCCTTTAGACCAAAATTAATAAAAAATATCCCTACTCGTTTCGGAGTCCATCGCGTCCAAACGGACAAAAACCAACACTTCAAGTTTATACTATAGGATAAAGCAGGTAACTACTTTGTATAAAATCTCGCGTACGCACGCCACAAAAAAAATCTTGTATACAGCACATTAAGTATGAAAAACAAGTTAGATGCCGATACCTTTATATTGATGTAGTCTAGAATACATTAACGAAGGAAACTTGTTCCTTACCGCAAAGAGATGGGGATGGAAGAATGAGGGCTAATGTGAAAGCCTACCTACTATGCCTTAGCATAGAGATAATTATGTGGACAATGAGTCTAAGTGGTGATAAACCGTTCTTTTTATTTATGAATAAATAAATATACATAATGTTTTATCCAACCGGCCCAGAACGTAATGGTTTTTACGTATATAATCTTTTTATATTTCCTTGGTTCGCTCTTTGGCGAATGTGAATATACATTAATGTAATGTAGGAAGCGGCGATAGGAACCTCTAACAGGATCGTACTATGTTGTCTGTGAAATATAATCTTAGGTGCTTCATATAAACTCCATAGAGTTATTTAAAAAATATTACTTACAAGGTGACTCTCGTAAGTAAAATTATTTTTGGTCATTGTTCAGTTTCAACATAATATACATATTCTATTTCGAGACTTGTGGTATGGGCAGTTAGGATGCAAAATATAATAAGTTTTATAAAATCGGTATTTCTCTTGACAAAGAAAGGAACAACATTTCACTTTTATTTTAATGTTAAGTATCCAAAAAAACTTCAATTACGTTAAGCCACTTATAGTAATATTACGATTGAACAAGAATCAATGTAAAAAAACGGCTCGTTTAGAATTTTATTATGTATATGCATAGATGGTGAAGATATTCTGTTGATTGACAATTAAGTGCGTTAACTCGAAGTAATCGTATTCGGAAATGGCCGTGCCCACTTGTATAACAAGCCCGATAAGACAACTATAGAAAGTCGATCCTGTTTAGGAGTCGGCTTTCCTTTTACAAACACGGGGAAATTGAAATCTGTTTGATTTTACATATTTTGTATAATATTCAAATCCTTACCTGTGACTTAAAGAAAATGTGGTTAACCGATTTTGAGGCACAGTCCGGAAATAAAGGATTCAGCAAAGTATTACGTCATTTAAGACGAATTTCATATAAATGAATGTGCTTATTACCAGTTTCAAATCAAACTTTTATTTCTTAATGGTACTTTTATGGCTTGAACCTAGGTACAAAATGTTACGTTCCAAACATGGTTAAATCCTTCTAAATATTGGTCCGCCAATTTCTTTAACCTTTGCTTCTTATGTACATTTTCTAAATGTTTTTTTATGAAGACTTTATCATCGTAATTTAATCCATTTTAACACTGACTGCGGCGCGGATATATATGATCGCGGGAGGCGGCCTTAAACTGAAGCTTATTTGATTAGACTGAATATACGCCGACAAATTACTAAAATATTGTATTTTTTGGATCTCTGTATCTTCTACGAATATACATATGTAATGTCCGCTACCAGTCTTGTAGCGCCGATGTAAAAACAGCACTTTTGTTCGCCCGTAATACATACAAAGTTTTTCGTAGCGCGTCGCGACGCGTCGTTCTAATGAGAGTGTTAATATAACACTATATTACTTTAAGAGTGCACTGTATGTTCTAGACCTTACTTTTCTATATGTGTATAGAGATTATTTGGAATTAGCTATTTACTAATTTTTGTTTGATGCCCATACTATAAGATGTAGTATAATATTTTTAATTTTATTAACCCTGTACCGATACTGCAAAGAAGCAAATATTCTTATTTTCCTTTTTATTTCGATTAACTGGATTCTATTTCCGTTTGACTATAAGGGGTAAAAAACAGGCATATAGGTATGTATTCCCTTTTTTATGCGAGAAGAGTAGCAAATGAGCGTGAAAACCAAGTAAGTAGTCGTAGGAGACATCCACGTACAACCACAAACACGTTCGAAATCCTATTTGAGCTCGAACTACTCGATCTGAGGACTAAGTTGGTCGCCTCGCTTCAAAGTGTAGCCGGCAGCCGTATCTCCAACCGAAACACAAGTAATGCTTTACGGCGGATTATGAGGACGGCGGTGATATCTCCTCGGTCGAACTATAGTTCTCCCACTTTTATATTCGTAAAATATAATCATTTTATAGCAGGAAAACTATTTTGTTTATATAATATTCAGTAAAGTGGCCTTCCTTTCATTTAAATTGTTTTAAATATAAAACGTTTTTTCTAGAATTAATTAGTTTCTGGTAAACGACCATGTTGCATCTAGTAAACTATTGTTTTTTTACGGTTTAATTATCTTTTTCCTTATTACCTTTAAGCAACCTTGCATTAAAATGGCTTTTCTGAAAACAATCTACTTTTTTTAAGTACATGCATTTTAAAATTGAAGCCCAGATCAAAAATTCTTATTGGCCAGTCTATTGAAGGGTCAAAAATATATTTATTAAACGTTTTAGAGGTGTTGTAAATAAATTGACTAAATAAATTCTGCCTAAGGATTTATCTGTCAATTGGATTCATTATGGTGCATAAGAATAACTCCGCCACAAACATCTTTAATACAAATAATATAAAATCTAAATCAAAAATCTAAATCAATAACAGGCAGCTAGTTTCTCATATGAAGCCGCCACCCTTATATTCCGCTGTAAAACAAGTCTGGTGTTTTTTTAGGAGAGGTGCGGTTGCAATTTACACTTGAAAGCGGGAAGTGTATTTGAGCGATGTTTGTTCTTAGTAGTAACTCATCTGCGTACAAGCTCGGTAGGACTTCAGCCGTTTTTGAGTGAAATGTGGAGATCCAAGAGCTGCAGCGAAAAATTACTTTGGGTGGCCTGAATGCTCATTTACTGTCCTTTCCAAATATCAATTCTAACATGTCGGTGGAAAGGTGTGGTGGCTGGCACATACATATGAGAGCTCTCATGTACCACTGTAATCATCTTAGTTGTCTCATACAAGTAGGATAACTGTTCTGGCCTATTCAATTGGAACTCCTACATAGAATTGGTAGGATAGCCGTAAAGCAACATGTTCTTCATGTATTGTGTTCTTCATGTTATTGGAGGCGACCATCTTAGTCCTCAAGAGTAGGAGCACATCCGCGTCCAACCTTAAATAGAACTTCTGTTCTATTTGAGATTGACGTGGTTGTCCATGGGCTGCAGTGACCACGTAACATCAGGTGCATGCCCGGTCTGTTCAATTACGGTTTCAACATCAAGTTGGTGACACATGTCCATGAGCGGCAAGTGACCATCACAATGTTAACTATATTTAAACACGCATACTCCTTGTAGGCTGATGCACAACTGTACTTGGTGCGCCCGAGACGGACAATTTATATCCGTTTAGCAATGACAACCTACCCTCCTGGAAGTAACTTTTATACTCTTGTTATTTTTTCTATCTCAACGTACAGCATAAAGTACAACCGTTTAGCATGAGACAGACTGCATTCTCGTTAGTTAATTCCATTTCATAAAAAGTCAATTTTGTACTTTCGCATTCAGAGCGGACCCTCCGACCGGTTTCATTGCTTATTAGCATTCAAGATTCCGCAACATCTCCAAGGACAAAGGTATCTCATTCAAATTCCAAAAGTAAGATCAAATTATTCCGCATGAATAATACCTTCATAATGATGTACTGTTAATAATTTAAATAAAGGTAGTTGCATATTTTTTATATTTTTCCTCTGCTCCGATGTATCAAAAAAGTTTTATTACAGAACTAGCGATCCGGCCGGAGTTAATATTTTTTTATATTTACTTACACTACTTACTATTTTGTTCATGGTAAACTCAGAAAGTACTGGACGTATTTTCTCAGTTTCCAACAACAGGTAGAGTGATTCCTGGGGAAGGTTTTGTTGCATAATAAGTTAAGTTTTTTTTTCGTAAATTGGACGTGAAATTAAATAGTTAAATTCCACATAGTAATTCAGTCATTCGTAAAAGATGTTTCTAATTGTTAGTTTTTGCAACTAGTTAATGGACTGGAGGCATTTGTGAAAGAAAAGTAATGAAAGTAATTATAAACTCTATTACCCGAGGGAAGTTGGGTCGCTAGGGATGTACAAAAAAAGCTTCATTTTAAAGGTCATCAATAGTTATTTACCCTCAAACGGCCCGCCACCTCTTTGCTAAGTTCGATTCTATAAAAAATGATTTATGTAGAGGTCAGGCGATGGATGACATGCAATGGCCGCTAAGTGTTTGTTTGTATCTTCGTTGCTATGGCAAAGGGTTATTACTATAGCAAACTGTGTTTCAACAAAGCCTGAATAACACTATATTTTTTTATCGTCTGCTATAGTTAACTTGTCCTTATCGGTAAATATTAACAGCTGTATACGTGGTACTAAAACAGGTATTGTTATATTGTGACCTCAAAAATAAAACAATTGTACAAAGAATCTAATCGTGTTATTTGTATTAGTAGAAATTCGTACTTTTAATATTTGTATTAAGTGATGTTTTGAGTTTCAAGTATTAATGAAGAATTGTCTTTGTATTTATTTTAAATTATTTTTGCAGAAAGTAATCTAAGAAAGTGATCCAAGTTCAGATATATCAGCTTTGCCTTCGATTCTAATGCCATCTATTGGGTCCAAGTGAGAATTTAAACCATTCTTGGATCCACCTGAAGAAACAAAATAAATAATTAAAATCGGTCTAGCCGTTTAGGAGGAGTTCAGCGACATGCAAACGCACAGAATAATTATATATATACATAACAATAAGAATTATTTCGACATAGAACCTTTTAAATAGAAATAGACTTGTTACTTTGTTGTAGATAAGTTTTCATAGTCCGGTCACGAATGCTTTTAACCTTATATGGAGTACTCTCGTACTCGTCGGAGATCTAGTTCACGTTCCTCCATTGTGCCATTTCTGTAAAGTGCACGATATTTTAGAACAATACTTGTAGGTACCTTTTGAATACGATAAATCTCTTTCGATATATGATTTTTTATGTGAGAAGAGTAGCTAACGAGCCTACAAACCACTTGATGTTAAGTATAAATCAATAAATAAAAAAAATGTTTTCCAGTCCTGTTCTACATAGAATTGCTAGCCGATGTTCAATCGGCAGTTACCATATAACTCCTATTGGACTGCATACTCGTTTGCTACTGCCATAAAAATAAACCAAGACGAAAAAGTTGTAGTTATCTTAAAAACGAAGCCATAAGAATGGGAATTTTATGGCGTTGAACCGAAAATTGCCGGTTCGTTATCTTGTTGGTCGACCTTACGTTACGTCACAGATACACACATGTACATACAATATGACATGTGTCGCTGATAGTGAAAGTTGTATGCAAAAAACTTTACGGCAGTTATTGTGGAATGTTGAAAGTATAATACAGATGACAACTAAAACATTTATGATAATCGACGTGTTTTGTGACGTCATGTAGGTATGTGAGAAATTAGTATATGAGCATACTGTCCAGCTGATACCTTGTAATGGAAATGGTACAACAAGACGTGATGGCAATCACCGAAGCGTTGCTACTCCCGAGGACTAAGGTGGTAAGTATCAAAATAGTTAAATTAAACACATCATTTAAACTAGAAGATATAATTCTGAAATAGAAAACGTTTTATTAAATTTGTCACTAATGGTCACCCATCCAACCGTTGATCGTGATCGATTTTTCTGAACTTTGTCGATCGTTTACTTTTTACACAGGTCTCGAAAATAAAGCGGATATGTGAAGTTAAAATTATGCAGCACCAGGCCCGGCCCAGCTTTGTTCGGGTTAATAGTTAATAATAGTTTTTATTTACTTACATCATTTTTCTTAACAAGTAACTAACAATTACAAACATCTATTTCGAACGAGGACATTACTATATAGAGTTTAAGTATTTAATTTCTCGCCCAAATTACTAAAAAAAACTTTACTTATTATGCACCAAAACCTTCCTCAGGAATCACTCTGTTATTGAAAATTGTGAGAAAGTTACAGTACTTTTAAGTTTATCGTAAACAGACGCGACGGAAGTCTTTTTTTATAATATTCACAGATTATTATTTATTTAAAACAAAGTCGCATCTCGCCGTTTGTACGCTGTACGCTCAGATCTTTTAAACTACGCAACAGATTTTAATGCGGTTTTCATCAATAGACAGAGTGATTCAAGAGGGAGTTTTATATGTATATATAATACATATATATCATAGTCGAGAAAACTTGGGAATTAAAAAAATTCATAACGTCGAGATGTCGGGGCGAGTCGCTACTATTCTATAATTAAAATAAAATTGTAATTGAGCCGCTTGCGTACCATTTTTTTTTTTGAAAAATCCTATTTTTAAAGTCTTTAAAATGTATATAAGTAGAGATTTTTTTCTACGAGCCTGCTACCGCTTCAGGCGAAAACAACAAGCGTTTAAAATGACGTGTTTTATTTTGTACCCTTTTGACGGAGGCTGTATCTAGGATACAATCCTCACGCTATAAACGCGCGCACGCAAACACACACACACGCACAGGCACACACACGCACACAAACACACACGCAAACACACACACACACACACACACACACACACACACACACACAAACACAC